>BJCO01744251.1:0-18638 GCA_018326465.1 Flaveria floridana | reverse complement strand
TCTGTTCTTTTACAAGAAGCGCAAACCACGTTCATCAAAATAGTAACCTTTTCAAAAAACTTCTCAACACTCATACATTTTCTTGCAACCACCACAACCACTAACAGAAGCTGATGAGCGAAACAATGTATATAATATGTCGATTTGTTTTCTTCTAAAATCTTTGCCTTTAAACCATTAAATTCACCACGCATATTGCTCGCTCCATCATAACCTTGACCTCTTAATCGTTTCAAACTCAAGTTATGTTTTGCAAAGAAGGTGTCAATAGAAGACTTGAGAACCAAAAAAGATGTTTCCATCATATGAACAAGCCCTACAAATCTTTCTTTAACAAGTCCATGTGCATCAACATATCATAAAACAATAGCCATTTGTTTCTTTTTGGATACATCACTAGACTCATCAACTAATAATGTGAACACAGCATCACCAATTTCATGAAAATTAGATATAAGTACTTCTTTAAAACAATGAGCAACATCCTTTTGAGTACTTGGACATAAATATTTATTATTCCATGGGGCTTTTGATAACTTCTTTAATTCCTCGTTTTGACTAATGATTAAATCCATTAATTCTAAAAAAATACCTTTAAAACTAGAAGTCTCATTCTCATCATGGCCACGAAATGGTAATGTGCATTTCAAACAAAATCTACAAGCATCAACTATAGCATTCAATCGAATCCGATTTTCTTTTTTTGTAATATCATCTTGTTTATGAAGGGCAACGGCAATAGATTGAGCTTGATTCACTAGATCCTCACATTTTTTAGTGTTTTATTGTGAAAACTATTGATACCACCAACATGTCTATCAAATCTTTCTGTTTTGTTCCAACTATTAAAGCCTACTGTCATAAATGCATCACGCCCACCTTCATTGGCAATTCCAATCCCGACATAATCTCTACATAAGTAACAACATAAACAAAAGGCTTTGTCCATTTTTACACTATATTCAAGCCAATTACCATGTTTATCAAACCAAGTACGCACAAAACGTCGTTCTTTATTTCCTATCATTTTTTTGGGAAGTCATGTCCATGTGGTTGGCAAGGTCCTTTCAACCAATATTTTCTTCTTATTTCATCTCTTTGATTTAGGTGATAATCTAGAATTCTTATTCTATCAAATGGATCCCAATGAAGATTATTCAAATCAACAAATTTAGGCATAGATGGAGTAGACATAGGTCGAGGAATACTAGCAGGAGGATTTTCGGATGAAGATGACACTTTTCTTTTTAGAAAATTTTCCATAGTTTTTAATCCTAACATAACAAAAAACAAAAATCAATTAATATAAAAAACTACTTTATAAAGAATGAGTCACCTGCTTCTTTCAAACAAACAAAATCAATTGAAATTCTAAGTCTCATGTAAATGAAAAGCACTTACTGAAATTCAAGTATTAGACAAACTTAAATGGAATTCAACTCAACAAGTAGTGAAACAGACATGTGTTATGGACTCCGAACTCAACGATGGTCGGTGGCCGGCGAGCAAGGGGCGGGTTTGACGTCTTCAATTTCAGTCGTCTCGGTCTTCCACAGTTCCACGTGCGAATGTGCGGTCTTCTTCTCCAAACTCCTATAGGGCCGTAGGGTTTCAGAATGAAAGCAATTACTTCTTCACCTTCTTCTAATTTGTTTCTTCCTGATGGGCCCCCACCACAATAAAAGTATGCCCCTTAAAATATATTTTTTGGGCTTAATACCTAGTTTTTTAAACAAAAATACACATGGATTTGGGCTTGTACGGGGTGCCTTTCCCCCTGCCAACACTTTAAATCCGCCCTTGCCTATGACCAACCAGGGTTTCTATTAACAAGAATAACTAGGGTCTTCATTTCTTATAGTTCGACTCTAGATAGCATTAGCAAAGCCGTTGGAACGAACATACTTTTGTCTATTATGACCTAGTTGAAATACCATTAACCGTTGTCTTTAAAGTGCATACGCGATATGAGAGAACATGGTTGGTTTAGCCAAACTTGGTACTAACTTGCGAGTGGGACTTTTTATCTGGAAAGTTGGTTCCATATAAGTACCTTAGTTAATTTTGCTACATATATTTATGGAGCCTAACTTGAGTATGTCAAATTGAAGACTAGGGATGCAAACGAGTCGAGTATGTCAAATTGAAGACTAGGGATGCAAACGAGTCGAGACGCTAGCGAGCTGGTTGAGATCGGATCGATAAAAAGCTTGAAATGAGCCGATCCTTGTTTAGACCGAACCGAACCGGAGCCTAAAAAAGCTCATTAAATTATCGAGCCGAGCCCGAGCCGAGCCCGAGCTTCACATATCGAGCTTGAGCCGGCTCGCGAGTGTAAACGAGCTTTTTAATTATATATTTTAACTTAATTTATTAAATATATTATATAAATAATTATTATAATTACAAAATTATAATAAAAATAAATAAATAATATGTATAATATTATATATAAATTACATAATTACAAATATATATATATATATATAATTAAGTATAAAAATATTAAAAAATAATAATTAAATAATAAACGAGCCAAACCCGGGCATGAAAATTTTTTGACGAGCTTGGCTCGAGTTCGAGTTCAAGGTCTCTTAAATCAAAACAAGCAAAGCTTGAGCCTATATGAGCTCGGACTCGACTTTGCTCTTTTGCACCCTATTGAAGACTAATTGTTTCAAGCTAACCATATCATGTGAGGCCCTACGAAGACAACATGATATTGACACCAACCCCGACCCCAAATAATTTTGACCGATCCCACTTGGGTCCGCCTGTCACACCCCAACCTTGACGGCGGAAACGTCGAGGTGTGAGGGTTAAGATCGTTCACAGTCACGTAACGCT
Source organism: Flaveria floridana (assembly GCA_018326465.1). Taxonomy (NCBI): domain Eukaryota; kingdom Viridiplantae; phylum Streptophyta; class Magnoliopsida; order Asterales; family Asteraceae; genus Flaveria; species Flaveria floridana. The sequence goes on along the minus strand of BJCO01744251.1, from coordinate 15,791 downwards.
ATTAATAAACCAATTATATAATAATTATAAGTGCCAATTGTACCATTATAAACATAAGTCTCAAAAAGTAAATAACATAACACCAAATGTAACAATCCAATTTATTTCGTTTATTTAACTAGGTCCATTCCTAGATGTGAAAGCATTTCAAGATATCAATCAAACTTGAGAATTTTCTGAAACATGTTAAAAATAAAAGGTTAACAATAATGTTGGTGAAATTTTCATAGTTTTCAATACATAAGTATATAAAAGATGACAATTCATGTTGTAAATTAAAGAACAAAGTAACTAGGGATGTAAGACAGAATGTACAATCAAACCTTGACAAAGTTTTACAAGTATCAAACGTTTATAAGTATATACGATTAGCTAAGTGTATTTGGATCAACCAATCAGGATTGTCAGGCCCATAGATCTATGACGTCGCCAGGCTAGCAATAGTTAATGATTGTACATGTATTCGACATTACATGGTAGCTACAAGGTTCAACTAACTACAACACACAAGTAAATTACCATAAGTTTACAAAAATCAAACGTTTACGTGTGCAATGGTTATAATGTAACATGTTTCACTCCAAAGTGTGAAAATAGGAAAAAGATGTATAGAAATACTCACTTGATCAAATAAGTATATATTAGATGATTAATAAGAAATAATCTTAAGCGTCGCTTCGACGCAGTACTTCACAATTTACCTAAAATATATGTATATATTTACCAGATTTAAGTTTTATCGTAATGAGTTTAACGAATCAACGAGAACTAGGGTTCTAAGTCGGATTTGGGCTTGTCAAATAATTATATTTAAACGAATAAACTTATATTTTCCTCCCAATTTGTATTTATATTTTATTCAAGGTTATGAAAAGAATAATTTTAAAAAAATGTTAATAAGCTTTTATAACTACAATTTGTTAATATATACATGAATTTAATTGGAAAGGGATATTCGAAATAATAATTTACTAATTATTATTGTCAATTCATTTTATTAAAAATTATGAAATTAAGCCTTGCTAAAATGTTTTATATAAAAAAAACATTTTTTTTATTTCATCTTAGAAAATTTACAGAAAATATTCAAAGGCTTCTGAAAATATTTGGAATTTACAGAATTAATTTTTATATATATTAAAAAATTTTTGAAATTTATGTTATGCCTAAAAACCTTTAAAAATAAAACATGAGGGTGCCCGGGTTCAAACCCGGGACCTCATGTTTAACGGGCAGTGTCTTATCCAGTGAACCAAGGCTTACAGCCACGATGGATAACCGTTTTAAATTTTTAAGAAAACAATCAAGAAAAAACCCAAAATCCTTAAGAACCATAGGTTCATCCTCGATCAAATTGAAATATCAATCAATGTTGTTAACAGAAATGATCATAGGGCTTTTGATCCCTAACTAAAATCGAGTTTATAACCGTGTTTAATTACCTGATTCGATTGTAGGAAATGATAAGAACGAATGATGACCAGCCGCGACTGAGACCGAGTTCGATTGAGGTTCAAATGATGATGTTAATCCAATCGGTTGCACAGAAAGTTTCCAATGATGCTAATGATCGAAAGCCCTCTGTTAATTTCAAGTTAGAAGGGTCGGAGGGTGGTGTTCGAGTGTTAAGTATGTTGCGGTTAAAGGAAAGGATCGAAGGGGATGTTTGTGTTTGTTTCAGGTAGAATTGTGAGTTGTGAACGTTGAGAATTACTTAGATAATTGTTTAGGTGAGTTTAATTAGATTATTATTAAGATTTAATGCCCGAATGGCTATGGAGTTTAAGGCATCGGTTATGCTCTCGATTGAGCTTTGTAACCGGTGTTTTAACTCGATTAAAAGATGCATTCAAGTTCAAAGCATGTCATATAATGATTTAGGACGGTTTTTAGATCAATAAACGATTGAATTTCGGTGGTTTTGAGGTGGCCGGAGGGTCGCCGGCGGTTGGTCGGGGATTTGGCCGGAAAAACGGGGTACAAGGGGGGAAATGGTTTGGGTTTTTTAACATTTACACAATTAGCCCCTCAACTTATGGACTTTTAATATTTTATGCCAAAACCTTTATTTAAAGTTTATAAAATGACCTTAAGGCCCCCTTGACTTATTAATCTAAGTTTTTTTTAAACCTTTCAAAGTTTAATAAACTTTTACAAATTATTATTAATAACAATATTATTGTTATTATTATTATTATTATTATTATTATTATTATTATTATTAGCTATTATTAATATGTTTATACTTTAACTATTATTATTATTATTATTATTATTATTATTATTATTATTTATATAATAATCATCATTATAATCTTGACATGATTAAAAGATAAATTAAAGCAATATGCATGAGTAACCCATGAATTTTCATTTAAACAGTAAAAGCCCTTACAAGAATTAACAAAACTAACTTTAAATTAACCCAGAATTACAAGATGTTACAGTATCCCCAACTTAAAAAAATTTCGTCCCGAAATTAAGAATGAAGCTATACGAATAAATGTGGATACTTCTGCTTCATATATTCCCCTAGCTATTGATCGTGGTGGTTGATATCCATGAAGATACTCTATAGCGTTTGAGAAAATGTGTAGTGAAGGATGAAAAAAGTTGGATCATTTGGAATCACTATATGTCTAAATATGTTATGTCATAGGGTTCTTGATTCCCATTCCACTCAAAACTCCTAATAGTAGGAACAACACTTTCAATAGATCACCTCCTAAAAACCTATAGTCGTATTCAGCAAGAGTGCTCGCAATGCGATGGGGATGCTCAACCAACCGAAGCTTCCTTAAACTATACAAAAATGAGCACTTTATTAGTTCAGTTGTAAATCGTTTGAGATTGACTGATATAGACCTAAATCGGACCGGCTCTTATAAACCTATTGACTAAATCTAAAATGTAAAAACATGATAAGAGTTGGGATATTCGTTGTCACCTTATTTCAGTTTCTAGATTAATGACTTCTTTGCATGATTATTCATTTTGTGCTAGATTAATGACTTCTTTGCATGATTATTCATTTTGTGTGCTTGGAGAAAGTATAAGTAGATAAGTTAAAAGGACGTACCTAGTACTTGACTTTAACTCCTATTTTACGCAATGTGGAGGGGTTGGATTGTTGGAAATAATCTGTTTATATGACACGTCGATCATTTGTATGACTTTATTTGTATGACATAAATGGTCTCTAACATTTATTTGATAAAAGATATTATAAATATTAATTATTTGAAATTGTTATTATGATTTTCTTTCGGTCACTTTTGATAGAGAGAATACACAAATTCTCATTAACCTATCATAATCATCATCATCGGTAGTCACATCAATCCAACAGATACCCCTTAAGAACACCAATAAAGTTTCTTCCACAAATCTCCATCAATTCAAGGTATCAAAACAAAAATCATGACACCATCATCCTTATCAAACATCTCAATCCCTACAAGCAAGTTATATTAATTTTGATATCTAATTTCCAATTGCTGATTGAAGAAACATGTTTAGAGTTATATATATATATGTGTGTGTGTTCATGTTTCTAAATATAATCAACATGGACTGGTTCATGATCAAATACACACACTATTATTATCCATTTTTACGTTAAAGGTTACAATGCCTTAAACATATGACCTTAAAGAAAGACTTTCATGAGAAGAGATGGTAGGCTTGACACGGATACGACTGCTTATCACCCACCTTATAATCAACCAATTCGACTATACCCGCCTTAATTCCCTCATTCAGGATAGATGGAACCAGGTTATAGATATGTTAAACTTGGTCGATCAATCCCTCTTATGTTTCCCTTACCTCCGGGAACCTTAGAATATATTTGATTGGAAGGAGGGTGAGGAACAAAGACAGTGGTTTGACTGTTGGGATTTCAACCAGCCTGCATCAGCGGAAAATGAAACTATCGAATCACGGGTTATCTAGATGAGAGGAATTGCTTAATCGGAATTTCTGTCAATCGACGGATACGGTTGCTCTAAGGTTCCTATCATCAATAGAGAAGTTAGAACAATCAAATAAAAAGTACGGGGCTAAAATCAGTTAATAAAAGTTTTGTGGTCAAAACATGAAAACAACATAAACTAGTGTCCATTTTTCAAAGATTGCACAAATCAAACACTATCCAGAGACTATACCGTTTACAGCAAAACTCAACAAACGAAGAGGAAGAATGCAATCGCCATTAATGGACGCTACAAGAACATTCTGGAGAAATACAAATGCACAATCGCTAGGGTTTATACCATCTTCATCATCTTCGTTTACCTCAACCACTCTCCGGCATCCATATTCGCGTGTTTGGTGCAGCAGCACGAACCCTAACAATCGCCAGAAAGCGAGAGTGACGACGGCGAAGGTGAAGGGGAAGGATAACGTTTGGAGCATCGATAACGACGCTGCGAATGGCAGACGCGGAGGAGATCGGCGGAGGAGCGGAGATAGACGGAGGGCGAAAGTGCGGAATTCGACGGTGAAGAGACGGAGAGCGAGTGAGAGTGATGAAGGAATCATGGTTTCTGGACCGATGTTGATTGAGACGGAGAATGTTTTGCAGACGCAGGTGTGATTGCTTCTATCGTGTTCTTTTTTGTTCTTCTGATGGTGAAATTTGTGTTTGTAGTATCGTTTTGTTGAAAATCTGGGTTGGAGATTGAATTGTAGTGTAAAAGATTGAATTTCTGCTTCCAGAAGCTAAATATTGTAGAAGTAGATGTAGTAGGTGCACTTTGAAGTTTTGTTGCCTTCAGTGGCCAATGATAGCTTACTAACTTGGCATATGATGGTTATAGGATGTCATATTAGTTTCAGCATATGTTATGCTTCAATATTAAACTTGTTTTCTCTAAATTGCTTGGAGCTTAGTTGTGTAGGCAAAGACTGAAGAGTGAGAACTTGTTATATGCTTACTTGTTCTTATGTAATATGGCTTTTGTTCTTATGTAATATGGCTTTTGTCTTTCAGGAACCTGTGATTATGCCACTATGGAACACATTTGCAAGTAGTGTTAGTGGGATATGGAAGGGAGCGGGAGCGGTGTTCTCGCCTATCACTGCTCAGATGGAACCGATAGAGGTTGGAAGAAACAACGAGCATCAGTTTGACTGCTATACGCTTTCTCGCATTGAGGCAGTACCATCCAAAGATGGAGGACTGAAATTTCATATTCTTAGGACGGTGAATTGGGTGACCTTGAATCCTTATGGTGAAAATAAAGAGTTGCACAAACGTGGAAACAAAAGTAAGGAAGTGTCCGTGCTTGATGGAAGTAAGGCAAACTACGTACTACCGAAATTTGAGTCTTTTGACTTTGAAACAAGTGATGTGATGGAAGAAGATGTTATGGGTATGGAGCCTGGTCTTGTGTTTTTTGAGGTAATGAAACAAACAAACAAGTTATATGTGCTTCTAATGCCTGTTTTGCCCATTATCAAAGAAAGCTTCTATTGGTACTAGTTTTTTGTTGAAGGATGACATCTACAGTGCAACTAGAGTATGTGATGGTCAGCATTAACATTAACTCTCTTGTTTGTCGACACCACTCAAGATACGACAAGACTGGTTGTTGCTTTAACGCCTTTTGTAATTACTAACAATCCTAGTGGTGAATTATTGGCTCCAAAATGGTGGTTGTTTCCTGATACATACAAACACACATCCTTGATTTCATACTTTTCTAGATATATCCCGGCATCCTCTAGAAATTAAAGATTTCAAACATCATAAAGAGAAACCATAAATGTATCATATAAAATCTTCCAAATTAATCTAATTGTGTATGTTAAGAAGTTTCTACATACTAGTTATGATCGTGTCTGCCTAGTACAGTATAAGTACCTGATATTAGTGAGGTGAATAGATAAGGGGCAATTTTTTAATCTGTGTTGAGATATTTGTAGTCTTTTGTACAGATATTATCCAAATATCCCCAAGATGCAAAAAAGAAAAGAATTAAATCTACGAAATAAAGGATAACAAGATGATGTTCTGAGCATGATGGATTTCTATGACTTTCTGCAACAGTATCTGGTTGCTCTCATCTGCTCAAATAGTATTTCTTGAAGAACATTAGTAGTCACTACTCAGTTATTTAAGTTCTAAAGTATAGCTCAATTCGGGTTCCTGATATGAATTTCAGTCGGTATATAGAATGACAACATAAGGCATTCGATGAGTTTTTATATGCTGTAGGTTAATGGTGTTCCTAGATAGTTTTGAATTAAACGAGTACCAATATCAATTCTACAGACCAAACCTTGTGTTTCATGCTCTCATATACCACTTAGTGTTACATTATTTCTTTTCTGTATGTTCACTAACATTAACCACCTTTGCTGTTATGTAGGATGGTTCTTATTCAAGGGGTCCAGTTGAAATACCTGTTGGAGAAGTTGATGATTCCAATTACTTTCTATCCCCAACATTCAAGTTTGAGCAAGTAAGTTCTTTTTGGGGTTTTTATCATGAATTTAATGATATATTTTATTCTTTTTGCACTTTAAGTGGTATAAATATGTAGGGGAAAGTTCTGGTTTGAACATTAAGATTCAATACCAAATTTAACAACTGGCTTAAAATTTGGTTTTCGAATTAGAGGTTTTCACACCGATCTAAAATGTGTTGGAAATTAGAGGTGTTAAACACAAAAATAGATGCTGATTGGGGCAAATTTTCTGCTGTATTCTCTTGAAAAACAAATACGATTACAAGGGAAGAAAGGAAACTTCAAATACTTCAAAAACTAACAGTCTTATCGAATAACAAAAACATGCAGAAATATAAATACTAAAAACAACTATGAACTGTCATCCGCTTTCTCCACTTTGTCATGCCATGCAACCACGTCCAAAATATCTTTTGCCTTTGACTTTTACTTGGTCACATTGACTTACAAAATTTGTGTGTGTGTGTGTATGATGAGAATCCAACAATTGTTAATGCTAATTCTAAATTGTTATATGTATATTCTAGAAGGGGTAAGAAAGGTAAAATAGAAAGTGGCTAGGGACTTATTTAGAAATTGGAAAGTATATGTAGGGGAAATAAGGAAGGCGTGAGGAAGGAAGTTTGTAAGTTTGTTATAGGCTCTTTTTTTGGAGAGAGGGTTTCTTCCCTGGATCTTTTGTTCATTCTGTTTTTTTTTGCTCATTCAATCAATTGACATCAACATATTTTGTTTGAGGTTCTGGTTGAATCATCCCTTTTGAATTTAGTTCTGAGTTGAATTGTTGACATTGGTCCGACCTGCACGTCGACCTGCCATTCATAGCTCCGATCGTCGCCCCTCTGTCAATTTTGCCTCTTCTTCAATGGAAACTCGTACCAATTCTCGGTTAGATGCTCAGGAAACTCAGATTAAACAACTACAATCTGATGTTTCTGATATTAAAACTACCTTGCAATCGTTGGAAATTGATCGAGGTGAATCTGGGGAATTCCGCAAAGTGGTTTTGGAGTGGATGAAACAACAGAAGAAATCCACCATCAACTCCGGTGTTTCAGGCCTCAGTGCGGGCGAAGGGTTCTCGGGGACTCGACCGACGGTTGTTCGACCGATAGGGGTTTCGGGCGACGACTCTTCCGGTGGTCTTCCGTGGGCAGTGAAGAAGGTGAAGGTACCGGAATTCAGTGGATTTGATCCTCAGGGCTGAATTCAAAACGCTACGTTGTATTTCGAGCTTAATGCGACGCCGACGGAGGTTCGACTCCAATTGGCTCAATTGAGCATGGTGGGAGTGGCGCAACACTGGTTCACCATTCTCACGCAGGTTAATGACTCTCTGTCGTGGGAGGACTTTCAGGGTGAACTGTTGCGACGTTTTAGTGGGTTAGCCATTAACAACCCGTATGAGCAATTAGCAACCATTCAACAAGGTGAGTCTATCTACAATTACATTGACGATTTTGAATATCTACTTTTGTTGGTTCCTCGACTTCCGGATTCTCAATCGCTTGGTTATTTCGTGGCTGGATTACGACCCGATGTCAAAAAGTGGGTTCGCTTGCACCGACCGAAATCGCCGTTGGACGCGATGTATCTCTCTAAGGATGTCGCCGAGATGCTTAGACCACCAGGGGGATCGGATACTGCTTCCCGTTTCCGATATCTCCAACGTTTTGGTCCTTTGGGTTTTTCCCAGGTTGATGGGTTTCCTAATTTGGGCCGTAATGAGCCCAAAATTTTCGGCCCACCCAAAGGTGTGGATAGGGGGTCGATGAATCGAGGAGAACTGCCTCATTCTCTGTCGTCTGGGAAGTTGGGGTACCCTCTTCGGAGCATTCGTCTCAGTTTCCTAGAGATCGTGGGATGCGTTCTTTATCTCGTACGGAATGGGAGGAGCGTCGGAAGAAGGGATTATGTTTTCGTTGCGGCCAACAATATGGCCCCGCTCATAAGTGCCCGGAAGGTAAGTTGCGTGTTCTATTGTTAGGGGATGACGAGTATGATCAATCGGGTGGGGAATTTTTTTCCCTTGGTCCGGACTCCCCAGTTGAGGAGGATACTCCATCCGATTCGGTGGGAGGGACGTGTATGTCCTTGGATTTTGAGGGTTTGTATGCAGCCGTGGGAGGGGCTAATACTCTCAAATTTGAGGGTGCTTTACAGGGTATTTCTATTTGTATTCTAGTGGATAGTGGAGCCTCTCGTAATTTTGTTTCTCGCCGGTTAGTTTCTTTCCTCGGACTTAAGATTGTAGCCATTCCGGGTATTAACATTAAATTGGGAGATGGTCATGTGTTTTTGGTAAAGGAACAATGTGTTGATTTACCAATTACAGTGGGTGCTTGCACTTTTTCAGTCACAGCTCTTGTCATGGATACGGGAGGATTAGACTTTATCCTTGGTATGTCTTGGTTACAATCTTTGGGAGAGGTCACCCATGATTGGCATAATGCTTGGATGAAGTTTGTTCATCATGGGCAACCTGTTCAATTGCATGGTATTGGTTTGCACCAAGCTTCTCCCACAGCGTTACATCAATGGTTACAATCCACTGCGGAGCCTGCGTTCACAGTTTTAGAGTCCACGACAGAGATCTTGTCTTCTTCTCCCCTACTGTCCGAGTCGTAACAGAGGGATCTTTGTGGGTTGTTTACTCAATTTGCAGCAGTCTTTCACCCCCTTACGGCTTTGCCCCCTACTCGCTCACATGATCACCGGATTCTTTTAACTTCTGATACCCCGATTTGTGTGCGGCCTTACCGGCATCCCCATGTTCATAAAGCTGAAATTGAAAGACAAGTGCAGGAGTTGTTATCGATGGGGCTTATCCGACCGAGTAAAAGTCCTTTCTCGAGTCCGGTGATCTTGGTTAAGAAAAAAGACTCCACTTGGCGCATGTGTGTCGACTATAGGGCTCTCAATCAAGCGACAATTCCGGATAAATTCCCTATTCCCGTGGTAGACGAATTGTTAGACGAATTACACGGTGCACACTTCTTCTCTAAGCTTGATTTGAAGTCGGGATACAATCAGATCCGGATGCAGCCTTCGAGCATCGAAAAGACGGAGTTTCGAACTCATGATGGGCATTATGAGTATTTGGTAATGCCTTTTGGCCTCATGAATGCTCCGGCTACTTTTCAGGCGACAATGAACGACATTTTCCGACCTTTATTACGACATCAGGTAGTTATCTTTTTTGATGATATTCTAGTTTATAGCCCTTCGTGGGAAACACATGTACGAGATGTGGGATTAGTCTTACGAGTTTTACAAGATAACTCTTTTATAGCCAATCCTCAAAAGTGTTCTTTTGGGTTATGTTCGATTGAGTATTTGGGACATATCATCGATGGCAATGGGGTATCTATGGATCCTCAAAAAGTCACTGCAGTAATGGAGTGGCCAATTCCTAAAACCGTAAAAGGGTTACGGGGTTTTTTGGGGCTTACGGGTTATTATCGGAAATTTGTGAAGAATTATGGGAGTATTGCTCGTCCTCTTACCGAGCTCACTAAGAAGGACTCTTTTGAATGGAAACCGAGCGCCCAACATGCCTTCAACGAATTGAAACAAGCATTGACCACCGCTCCCGTTTTGGCGCTGCCGGATTTTCAATCTCCATTTGAGATCGAATGTGATGCGTCTGGTCGTGGAATTGGTGCAGTATTGATGCAACAGAAGCGGCCAATTGCTTATTTTAGTAAGGCGTTGAGTGATCGAAACTTGTCTAAGTCGGCATATGAACGGGAGATAATGGCGTTAGTATTGGCTGTCCAACATTGGCGTTCTTATCTTTTGGGTAATCACTTCACGGTGTTTACGGATCAAAAGAGTCTAAAATTTTTACTTCAGCAACGAATTACCACTTCTGATCAACAGAATTGGGTTGCCAAGTTGTTGGGATATAACTTTGATATTTTTTAAAAACCTGGCCGTGAGAACAGAGCTGCTGATGCTCTGTCCCGCAGGGCTGATGTGGGTGAATTTGCGCAGCTCAAGACCACCCCAATCTGGGCGCAAGGGGCTGATTTGATCACTGAAGCACGACAGGATCCGGCTTTGCAGCAGCAACAGCAGTGTTTGACTAATCCCGACAAGTGTCCGGGATATACAGTTATCAATGGAGTATTGTATTATCGTAACAGGTTAGTCATTCCTTCCACCTCTCGTTATATTCCAATGTTGTTGCATGAGTTTCACACCACGGCTACTGGAGGACACTCGGGGTTCTATCGTACTTATCGGCGTTTTGCAGCCAATTTGTATTGGGCGGGTATGACCACTACCGTGAAGGCGTTTATTCGGAATTGCGATGTGTGTCAACGATGTAAAGTAAGTACGGTTGCTCTTGCTGGACTATTACAACCACTTGCTATTCCAGACGCCATTTAGGAAGATTTGTCCTTGGATTTTATCTCGGGACTTCCAATGTCGTTGGGGTTTAATGTCATCCTCGTGGTCGTCGATCGCTTATCCAAATATGCCCATTTCATTCTGCTGAAACATCCGTATTCAGCAAAATCAGTGGCCGAGGTTTTTGTGCGAGAGGTCATCCGACATCATGGTATACCTAAATCTATTGTTAGCGATCGTGATCCGTTATTTTTGAGTAAGTTTTGGCAAGAGATTTTTCGATCTATGGGTACTCAGCTGAATATGAGTTCGGCCTATCATCCCGAATCGGATGGGCAAACGGAGGTGATTAACCGTTGCCTTGAAGCTTACTTGCGTTGTTTCGCGGTGGACCAACCGAAGCATTGGGCATCTTGGGTACCATGGGCCGAATTTTGGTACAACTCCACGTTCCACGTGTCCACTGGTACTACTCCATTTGAGATTGTCTATGGTCGACGACCGCCGTCGATAATGCATTTCTTGGCAGACGAAATTCGGGTTGAATCGGTGGCTCAAGAACTCCAGGATAGGGATGAGGCTTTACGCCAATTAAAAATTCATCTCAACAATGCGCAAAGCTCAATGAAAAGTCAAGCTGATAAGAAACAACGGGAGGTGCAGTTTGCGGTTGGTGATTGGGTATATGTAAAACTCAAACCATATCGACAGATGTCCGTTCATAAACGCATCCATCAAAAGTTAGCAGCCCGATTTTTTGGACCTTTTAGAATCGAAGAACGTGTGGGATCGGTAGCTTATAAGTTGCAATTACCAGCCACTTCCAAAATCCATCCAGTTTTTCATGTATCACTGTTAAAGAAATCGGTTTCGGGAGTGGTCGAATCGTCCTTACCGCCGAAATTGATTCTCACCGACAAAGACTTTCTCGTTCCCCTCTCAATATTGGATAAACGTGTTACCAAGCAAGCAAGGCTTTCCGGTGAAGAATGGTTGATCCAATGGCAAGGGTTCTCGGTTGATGAAGCTACTTGGGAAGATGCTTCATGGATCAAGGGTCAATTTCCAAATTTAAGTCTTGAGGACAAGACTTCTTTTGAAGGAGGGAGTAATGATGAGAATCCAACAATTGCTCCTGATAATGCTAATTCTAAATTGTTATATGTATATTCTAGAAGGGGTAAGAAAGGTAAAATTGAAAGTGGCTAGGGACTTATTTAGAAATTGGATTCTATATGTAGGGGAAATAAGGAAGGCGTGAGGTAAGAAGTTTGTAAGTTTGTTATAGGCTCCTTTTTTTGGAGAGAGGGTTTCTTCCCTGGATCTTTTGTCAATTCTGTTTTTACTCATTCAATCAATTGACATCAGCGTATTTTTGTTTAAGGTTTTGGGTGAATCATTCCTTTTGAACATAGTCCTGAGTTGAACTGTTATCAGTGCATGTTATTGTCCAATGTCTACGAGCACTTCCATATGGATCCCTATCAGTCTATCATCGTCACCATCCCCATCATTTAAATTGAAGAATATCCACAAAATTGACATATTTCACTCCTAAATCTGGATCCCTATCTACAAATCCCATAAAGCTACAATGATACCCTAAATATAGAGATTGACTATCCATTCCCTATATCTAATCCCATATTTATTTGGTGAATGGATGAATACAAGAAAGAGAAAAAGTTATACAAAGAGAATACAAAAGTTATATTTAATTGAAACAGGGATAGATATGGGGAACGAGATGTGGTAGGTTTGTAAAAGGTGAAGAAATTTTAGGGATAAATGTATTTTTAAATGCTTAATATAGCAACTATTGAAATAAGTTAATTTGTATAGCTTATATGCCTACACAAGTAACTAAACGTCTTCAGGCAAAATATATCAATCATACTTGAAGTGAAACAATAAAGGCTAGTAGTAACCAAAAGCATGTACATTGGCATACATTTGTAAAAGCATACTTACAACGGATAGCCTTGTACAAGTGACATAATTACACAATGGCGATTGCAATCCACTGCATTTGGGACAGGAAACCCATGTTCTTGCAAGGCCTACTCAATAAGAAATTATTTTGAAGTCAATAACCAAGAAGAAGATCATTACTCAATACTTAACAATAGAAGTGACAATATCAAGCACTATACTTATAAATTCCACTTATTTAAATCGGTTCAATCAAATGTATTGGCTGAAAGGGGGATAAGTCAAACAGGTTACAAGCATCCTAAAGCCTATTCAATGCAGTGTGTGTAACTATCTAAAAATTTGTCAATATATACAATTTGTCAAGCTCTATCTTGTATACAAAAAATAGTCTACTTAATGCTCCCAACCCCCTAAAGTAACAGTTATCTATATAAAAGGAACAAAAACATTTTCAAAGTCAACCCAACCCAGGCCATCTTGACATGTACTGACTTGTTTCACTCGGACCCATTTTGACTTGTTATTCATCAGATGAGTCTCATCTACTTACAAAAAAACAAGATCATGAATTTACAAAGATACCTTCATGAAAGCAAATTCTTTGAGAGCAGCAAGGCGAGACAAATACAGCCAACTGAAGCTGCTTCGGTGCTTTAAGTAGTCACGCTTAGACTTGACAGCTCTAAATGAGGTCCTACCCAATCTGTGTAATTTCATAGCCATAATTGTACCATCTTCATTTGCAACCTCAAAAATATCTTCAAAACACATGCCAAGTTAAAATGTTTGATTAAAAAAAAACAAAAGAAGTGAGTATCAAATCAAATGAAAACATAAAAGTATTACCAGATTCTTTTCCCACACCAATTTGACGTCCCACTGATGAAAATACACCTCGGTTCACCATAGTCTTTATAGCAAGAAAATCATAACCAAGGTATGTAAGTCGAAACCCATCATCTACAGCAAAAAATAAAAATAACCTCAGACGAAAGCCCTATCCATGGTGTTCTAAATTAGAGCAGGCGAATTACTCACACTTTGAAGAGTCATGATGCAGCAACTTGTGCTTGAGCAAATTCTTCAACACTTTATAAGTCCCTCCATGTCTATATACAACCACAAAACCAGTATTTACTTTAACTTTTGCATGAACAATAACTACAGATATATGCTTAAGAAAACTCATGCTACTGTAAACACAAAAAAGTGTATGATTTTTTGCAAGTAGGAAACAAAAGAAATATATAACAATAATAACAATATAATTGCAGTGATGGAGGTGAACCTGAGTGAAGCAATGCGGTCAATAAGCTCTGCAGGTACAATTTCATGCTGGAAAGAGAGCACAATATTTTTTATAAGAAACTGGAAACATCATTAAAAAAATTTAATGTGATTAACAGATAGAAAACTAAAATTGACTTACATTGCGCATTCCCATCTCGACAGCAGTGAGAACCCTGAAGTCGTCTTTGGAGAGGTAACGCAAAACATTCACATCAAGCTTCATTAATCTTCTTTTAAAATTTCTCTTTGCAACGTGTGCTTACAGAATATAAATACCCCTTAAAAGAAAAAAGAAACTACCTTTTAAAAAGATGCATGGACATAGCGGTGGGTGGATTAATGATAATTTTACTAATTGACATCAAGAGAGGGAATTCCTCTGCAAAACATGTTGTATATAGTGTACAGTGGCAAGTTGCAAATCAATGTTAACTGCACCCTAGCATATTTAAGTACGTTCCAGAAAGAAATATACAACATTGACTGAAGAATTGGAATTTGTTGAACTGTAGGTTGCTATTTAACATATATAAATTCAAAGGGCAAACATATATAGATTGGCAAGTGCTTGTTAGAAGCTAAATAGTATAACTTCGGTTCAGAACCCTCCATAGTTTCCTTTTCCTCCAGCAGAACTCGAGATACAGCTCACTTTTTATCTATTAATGAAGTTTTTCTTATGTTTTTACAAGGGACTACAAATTTAGTTAATGCATATTTTCATTTGTTTTTTTCATCCTGCAAGCTCATATATAACAAATAAAAATAACAAGTTGTTGTAAACAATTTTGAAAACTACCAACTAATGCTCGTACAAGAAAGAAATACAGAAACAATGTATTAAAAAAATAGCATATTTTCTCCATATCAATGCAATTTCACATGGATCTTTTGAGATAAAATCCACTACTTCTCATTGACAAGTGAAAACAAGACATGGAACTTGTGAAGTCAAAATTAAGCTAATAAGCATTCAACATAAACGATTTTACTTTAATTTCAGTTCCAATTTCAAATGCATGAGAGGTGTCAATTGCTGTATACAAACTATAAATTAGACCCAACTCATGAACTGCTTATTTCAAGTTAGTAATCTAATCAATGACTTATCTAACACAGTTTAACTAGAACCAAATTGAGAAGAAAAAACAATAAGAATGATCAAACATTGATACGCACAAAACAAACGCTAAGCGGGAAGCCAATAATAATTTATATAAACACTGAAAAACATACACTTTACCTGCTCTGAATAACCAAAATCGTTAAAACCCTACCGACAAAAAATAATAATTCAAAGCAAGCTACATCTCTTGTATTAAGAATCATACAGTGATTACCTTAGAGTCTAAGAAACCGGAGGCTGATTAAATGGCGGAGGAGGAGACACCGGTGACGACAGAGTTGAGCAATGGCAAAAAGACTATAGGGAAGGTTAGGGTATCGATTTCTAATATTTGATTTTGATTCTATTTCGTAGAGTAATTTACACATCTCGTCTTTTGTTTATACCAGCGCCCTTTCACGGATGGGTTTTAGTAATCAAGTTTTTTATAAAAAAATTTCTACTGATTAAATCACTAAAGTTATTTTGATGTTTTCAATCCTATGTATTTAACTTGAATAAAAGATGAAAAACTTAAAAAACCTAAGTTTGAGTGGGTGATGGTGGTCGAAGATGATAGGGCGAGGATGGTGGGGTCATAAATGATTGAGTTGAAGGCGATGGAGCGGTTT
>BJCO01744250.1:0-14021 GCA_018326465.1 Flaveria floridana | reverse complement strand
TTCGTTCATTCATTAATGCATGCATTCGTTCATCATGTTCCTCTTTCATTATCTTTCACTTTACGTTTCTTATTACTTTCGTTTCATTCATCAATTAACACGTAAAGTCACGAAAAGATAAACACGTATCGAAACAAGGAACATCGATATTTACAAATCATCAGTCATTACCATCATATAAGGCTACATCATACTTATCATACATACATCATGCATATACTTGCAATACTATCTCTCTCCTCGTGCACAGCAGCCCTATTTGGGCGATTGGACATACTTCAGTCGCACGGCCTCCACGCGACTGGATCATGCGATTGGGCAACTATGCGAATGGGCATACAATCATGCGAATGGTCTCTCAATCGCGCGAATGAACACTATGCGAATGGGCTTTATGTGACTGAACCCTCAGTCGTATGACTGAACAGCTATACGAATGGACCTATACGACTGAACCCTCATTCGTATGACCTGTCGTGCGACTGAATCTCTAGTCGTGCGATTGAGCTTCAGTCGTGCGAGTGATCCTCGGTCGCCCCTCAGTCGGCCGACTGGCCCTTCAGTCGTCTAGCCCCAACTGGGCAATGACTGGAGTTCATCCCAAACTGCAGCCGCGACATACGGCCTTCAAACTCTTCCAAACTCATTTCCAGCCCAAATTACCCCTCCTAAACCTTAGGGAATCATACTAGGACATCATACAAGCACATACAAGTCAAAAATCGCACTATAAACACATTACATACAATTACACCCAAATGGGTCAAACTCATACATTTCAAAAACGGGTTTATATATGTTCCAGCCCCAAAATCGTTTGAAAACAAGTAAATGAGGGGTCCTAGAACTCACACAAACAAGAAGAAGATGAAGAGCTTCGTTTGGACTAGTAACTCGACGAGTTTCGAGCCCGAATCACCACTTCCTCTCTTTTTCTCTTCTTCTCTCTTCTTTCTCTCTCTGCTCTTCCTTTGACTGAGTTTTGCAAGTGTGGGGAGGGGAGATGGCTGCCCCTCCCTTAAAGCTACAGTTCAGTCGCCCGACTCCAGGCGACTGGACCTTCAGTCGCCCGAACACCATGCGACTGGACCTCCAGTTGCATGAGCTCCATGCGACTGAGCCTCCAGTCGCATGACACTCCAAAAAGTCAAATTTCCGGGTGTTATAGAAAACCAATACGGACAGAAATTTGTTCATCCGCATTTGTTTTTCTCAGCCGTATTTCTCAAATATGGCTGAAACTCAATACTTAAAATTGGTTGTATATTTGTATCATCATAAATTAGAAGTGTGCTCACACTCTTCTATCATTATATATGAAGTTCAAGAAATGCGGATAACTCAGTTGTTCATCCGTATTTGTTGAAGTAAATTCAGGAAGACAAACGTTCCTCAGCATTAACTACAGTGAACAAATATTGACTAAGTTAAACATCCGTATTTGCTACAGTGCAAAAACGTATGCAAACTTAAAACATTCGCATTTGCTACAGTGTTAAAAAGTCTGAACTTAAACCTTCCGCATTTGCTACAGTAAACAAATGCTGATAGAATTTACTCCTCCGCATTTGCTACAGTAAACAAATGCTGACATAATTTACTCTTCCGTATTTGCTACAGTAAACAAATGCTGATTGTTTTAATCTTTTGAATTTACTACAGTAGTCGACCTCATTTGTTTTTCAACACTCGCATGTACTACAGTAGTCGACCACATTTGTTTTTAACACTTGTAAAAATTTAAAAAGGACATTAAAAGGACTATATAAACAGATTGTTATAGTTCATTTAATACTTTTCAAATTTTAGAGACTTTATAGTACGACGAGCGAAAAACACCACTCCTACTGTTCTTCATCCATCATTAGATTCAGCACCATCATTAAAAATTCAGTGTTCATCAAATCTCATAATGTCTACATTTCGATTCTATACCATCGTAGTATCAAAAACAAGGTGATTCTCAGATACAGTAGATGAACACATTTCAAAAATCAAAACCATAGAACTAAAATAATCTCAGAACATCCACAAACTAAGGATTGATAAGCATTTCTGAGTTAAAGGACACAAAGGATCTTGAAAATTGACACAAACAATTGATTTTCAAAACCCTAATTAACCTTCGGATGAACAGGGGATCTTCAAAACTAAAAATGTTGACCTCAAAACTTATGTTTGAAATGAAAAATGGAGTTGAATCAGAAAACAAACATCAAAATAATATATAAAGCATAATAAAATGAATATACACTGCAAAATCAAGACTAGGTCAAATTTATATGAAACGGTACCTTTGATTGCTTAATTTTGACCATTAAAAAGTCAAAATTGAAATAATCAACTTGATTTCACCAATCTAATTGATAACTTATGATTCACATCTAACACATATGCATCTTGTGCAAAATCTGATGGCTAACCTCATATGGAGCAAGCTTCATAATGTCAGTGGTTTTCTTGACCCTGATGCTCCTGAGGCAGAAGGCTTAGGAGACATGATCAGATTCATCTTAACTACTAGAGTGGCACATGCTATTACTATCAGACCAATTATCTATGAGAACTTCATCAGATCTTTCTAGGGAACTGCTGAAGTGACAGACATAGATGGTGTAAGAACTCTGTCGAAGAATCACTGAGGATCACATTCTAGTTATCATTGAGCAAACTGTGAGACAGTGTCTACAGTTTGGGGATGATGCTGATACTCCATTAGAGTTGGACGATGAAGAGATTATCACCTTCTTTGCCAACAATGGCTATGAAGGAGGATATAAGGGGAAGCAAATTGTTAAAGGGCTGGTGGACCTACAATGGAGGTTCCTGATTCACATCTTCCAACATTGTTTGTCCAAAAGGAAGACTGGTTGGAATGATATCCATGTATCCACATCATCTGCCATATGTGTTCTGTGCACAAACCAACCATTTAACATGTCAGCTTATGTTTTCAATGTTTTGGTATCCAACACCCAAGAGGGTAGAAGACACATGTTCCTGATGTATCCCAGATTTCTTCAATGCTTTATCAATGAAGCATTTGTAGACATAGTACCTGTAGGACCAGTGATGGATATTACTCACTACAATGCTAAGTCCTACAATTACTTGAAGAAAAGAGATTCGAGGAATTTTTACAGTGGGACTTTCTTTCCTATACTACCATGGATGCTTCAACAAATCAACCTAGATGAGAATATGGAGGAACAAGGACAGGAGGTTGCTGTGAATGAGCCTGTTCCAGAAGAAGAGCAAGCTGCTCCAAGTCAACACAATGATAAGGAGCAAGCTAGCATGTCTGAAGAAGGACAAAGGCCAATGTCACCACAAGTTGATGTAGGTGGTGATCTTCACACTGGACCTTCTGTTCATGCAGTAGACATAGCCTCACCTTTTATACCTACACCAACCCCATCTCCTCAAAGATCTTCAATCCCATTTCCACAATCACAACCAATCATCTCACCACACATATCACCCATACACTCACCTCATTTTTCACCCATTCACTCACCCCATATTTCACCAATTCATCACTCACCTATATCTCCTATTCCTTCATGTCCCTCTACTGCTGTTCATGCTGAGTTTGGTGGTTCTGCTAGCTCCTCAGATGAATCCAAATCATCATCTGATGATAAGGATGATCAGATGCTAATGCTTGTGAGGCAGGTGACTTCAGAAGCTGCTCCCTCTGAGAGCTTTACTGAATTAG
Source organism: Flaveria floridana (assembly GCA_018326465.1). Classification (NCBI taxonomy): domain Eukaryota; kingdom Viridiplantae; phylum Streptophyta; class Magnoliopsida; order Asterales; family Asteraceae; genus Flaveria; species Flaveria floridana. The sequence goes on along the minus strand of BJCO01744250.1, from coordinate 10,303 downwards.
AGATCAATAAACTAGATGAGAAAGATGAAATGATCTCTGTTCTTCTATAGAAAGTAGCCAAGATGGAAAATCTCCTTAAAAGAAGATCTGGTATCATTCAAGACAGACTTCTGGAGATGGATGAAAAGGAAAAGGAGTTGAAAGAAATAAAAAGAAAGTATGAGGTGGAGAAGAAAGAAAAAGAAAATGAGATTGAGAAACTAAAAGAAGCTCTTCAGCATTCCAAGGATGAAGTAAGTGGTCACTTAGACACTTTGACCATCCAAACAATTACTATGGAAGAACAAGAAGGGCTGATTGAAGAACAAGCTGTCATAATCATTGACCTGCAAAATTAGATAACATCTCTAAACAAGAGAGTATATGACTTGGAGATGTTGGTCAGGATTAAACAAGAGGCTGAAAAAGACCAAGATGATCAGGGTGATGAGCAAAGAAAAGAAAAGAAAGAGGGAAAGTGATAAAGATAATAGTGATAAAGATTTATCAGGGGAGAGTGATAATGACTCCCCACAGGCTAAAAAGATGAAGTTCACTGAGTCTGAAAAGGAGGCTGAGACTAGTGGAACTAAACCAGAAGAATCAAGCATAGAAATGGTGGTGTATATAAGTGAACAAGCAGATACTCATACTGAAGAGGCTGAATTCCATGATATGATCACAGCTCTTGACTTCTTTACTGTAGAAGAGTTTATTATTGATGATGACTTTTGGGACTTCATAGTCAGTCAGAGGGAAGGTACTAAACCAATAGTAGTTATTCCTCAATCTCATGTCCTAATTGAAAAGGAATTGAGGCTACAAATTGCACCTACTGTGTCCCTATCTAATGAACAAAAGGAGCCGATCAGAAAGTTATGTGAAGAACAACAGCAAAGAGAATCAGTAACTGCTGCAGTAGATGAGCAAGAAAAGGCAGAAACTGAAACTCTACCCAAAGAAGCTGAACAGGTTGAATCCTCTTCTGATCCAACAGTGCAAACTTACTCCAGAAGGAGGAAATACTTGGATGAAAAGGTAAAGGGAAAAAGACCAGTTGAAAAAGAAGAACCAGTCAAGAAAAAGCAAAAAGATAATCCCTGTAGCTTTGCAGCCGTTGTTGAATTTTAGAAGAACATGAAAAGGCTGAAGCTCAACTGAAAAAGAAGGCTGAGATTATTGATCTAGAAGAAGGAGAAATAAAGGGTGGCTATGTGGTTGAGGAATCAATAGCTAAGGAAAGCCCTAAACAGGAGAAGCCATCAGTACATAAGATGGTGGAGAAAGCCAAGTCAGATGATCTAATGGTGAAAGCCATATTCTTGATTGACCACAGATGTGATACTGATGAGGTTTTTGGGTTAACCTATGAAGGGATGACAGCAGAAGAAGAAAAGCTAAACAAACTACTAGACCCTACATATGAGACTAAGTATGAATAAACTCATTCACCCAAGGTTCCTGTGTTAAAATTATCTTCAACAGCCAAGCAGACTTCTTCTCCTCAATCACTGTATCCTGATCCTTATAGTATGACTGATAAGGAAATGAAGGACTATTTGTCTGAATAAGGATTCACTAAGAGAAAATTAGGAAATATGAAGACAAATTCTCTAAGGGCTGCTATCCTTAGAATGATCAATGATAAGAAAGATAGGCTGAAGAAGATGGAAGAAGAAATAACAAGACAACAGCCCAGATCAAGAGTTTCAGCATAAGACATGCAGCTCACCCATAGAGATAATGACTCTTTGGCACCTATTCTCCATAGATATCCTGAGTGGTTTGCTAAGCCTTCACAGATAGAGCTTCATAAAGGGCTCACCACTGCAGAGATGATTCGAGGTGTGTCTACTCCCTAGGCCAAGACTGATTTGAAGATAATTGCCTGGAAGTATGACAGTGATTGGAACATGTTAATGGTCAAGAGGATCTCAGGGTTAGTCTAATTCTTCACAGAGTACTCTGCTCTGGTGAACTCCCTAGAGATCCATGATCTAAAAGAACTAGCCAATCTGAGATTGATCAATCATAAGGCTATGTTTAGGGGTTATGAATTTGAAGACATTCTGAGGATGTTTAAAAGAACAGACAACTTCAAATCTCTCAAGGCTATCCGTATGAGGAAAGATAGATCCTTTGTTAACCCCCTTGAGAAGAAAAATACAAAGTCAGTTGAAGAAGTAGTGTTCCCTGAGCTCAAGGTGAAGCCTACTGAATCTTTGAAAAGAAAGATGGTAGCTGGAACTCATTCCTCCATCCCAATCTCAAATGTCTATTATGATAAGAAGACATATGAGTTGGTAAATGAAAGAAAATAGGGAGGAAAAGAAGGGGCTGAAATTAGATTGTTTAGTGGATATGAGGTAAGGTTGCTTGATGAATCCTATATCCACTACATTTACACAAGGCATTTCAGAGATATTAGCAACGAGCTTGGAGAAGCTGATATGCAATTCTTTCTCAAATTCATCAAACTCTTGAAGATGGCCTATGACAGAATACTTCATAAGAGAGAGCAGAGGAGGAAGAAGAAGACTCCTTTGCAATTTGGAAACATTGTGAAGCTAGAGGTAGATGTGGATGGATCTTTACTAATTCACAAAGATGGGATGTCAACTGTGTCCTTCTGGGAGCCTATCTCTTTGAAGAAGCTGCCCATTGAAGCCATTCATACTATAAGCCAAATGAAGATCCATGTACTGAACAAAGAGAAGTTAGCTGATGCAAGACAATTCTCCAACATAATCAAAGCCATCCTGGATCCTTCATACACAGACCCAGCTCCTGCTTCATCTCCTCCTGCTGATCAAGACCCAACAGAATCGTCACAACCTCATCCACCAAAACCTTAAAGTTCATAGGCTGTATAATCCTTAGGGGGAGTATTGTTGGACCCTGAAAGGATCATACACGCCAATTCAAGAAGTGGATGATGGTTGTTCTACTAAAATTTCCCTAAGTCCAAGAACCAATGCGGATGAAGAATCTGCATCAACAAAAGAAGACAAGTGTCGGCTATCCACATTTGTACATGCGGATGACCAAAGAACAAATGCTGACAAGTATTTGTTCTTCCGCATTAACAAATGTGGACAGCCGAAAAAATGCTGACAAAGGTTTTACACATCCGTATTAACTAATGCAGATGCTCAGCAACAAATGCGCTAACTATTTGTTCATCCGCATTTGTCAATGCTGATGACCAAACACTAATGCGGTTGAAGAAAAAAACAAATGTTGATGAAGTTCAGCACATCCGCATTAGTCAATGCTGATGAACAAAACAAATGCTGATAAAGACCTTTTGTACTTAGACTAGATTGTGTATAAGGGTATTTTAGTCTTTTGTAAAGGCTTCCTGTCAGCCTATAAATAGAATAGACATCCTCGTTTGTGAGGTGACTTTAGACTTTTGACTTTAGATAATCAGAATTTCACAGTCTTTTGTCCACAAGGTGTCCTGTTACTGTATAGTGCTAAAACCCTAGCATTTATTGTAACTGTTCATCTTAATCAATAAAAAGAGCATTTATAAGTATTTCTTGCATTCAATGTTCTGTGTTTGTATGATTCCGCCATATAATCACTGACTCAATCATCATATTCGATCCTTGTTGTTTCACAACAATAGAGAAATTCATTCTCATAAAACCCAGTAAAAAACACAACCAAAAACCGAGCCAATTATATAAAAATCTACTTACCAAGATCAAAGTCGATTACTTCTCTCTCTAGAAACCGAAATTCTTCTCTTCTGCTTCTTCTTTTCTTTTGATCGACAAAGTGGATGTGAAAGGATAGTATGGGCGGCCATTCCCCATAATATATTATAATAATTTGACTTTTTTACTTTTACAAAAAGCCTCCTCCACTTTTATTCATTTATCTTTCTTTCAAGATACTTCTCATTTTCCTTTCTTATAATTTTTCTTTTCTTTTATTTGTCTAGAATTTTGGGTGTTACAAGGAGCCATTAGTCCATTTTGATAGACTTCCATATCCAGGACGATTGGCTCAGTATTGGTCTGAGGAGTAGTATGGAAAGTTCCATGAGATGTTTAAGCAGCTCAAGGTGAACTTTCCTTTTATGGAGGCATTACAGCATATGCCTAAGTATGCTAAGTTTCTGAAAGATCTACTCATGAATAAGAAAAATTAGAGCAGATCTCAACTATGATGTTGAGTGAGGAGTGTTCGGCCCTGTGCAAAACAAACTACCATAAAAGATGGTTGTGGGTAGTTTCACTATTCCATGTAACATAGGTGGTTTGTATGTGAGCAATGATTTGACAGATCATGGTGCTAGCATCAATTGATGCCATATTCTATATTTGCTAAGCTAGACCTAGGCGAACCAGCACCGACACGCATGAGCATTCAGTTGGCGGATAAGTCGGTGAAGTATCCGCGAGGGATCGTAGAGAACATGCTCGTTAAGGTAGATAAGTTTGTTTTTCTTATTGATTTCGTGATCTTAGATAAGGATGAGGATGAAAAGGTCCCATTGATCTTAGGAAGACCTTTCCTGGATACTCCAAGGGCATTGATCGATGTCCTTGATGGCAAGCTTACCTTACGAGTTGCGGATGAGACGGTTACATTCGACGTGAACAAATCAATAAAGAACACATGATCAGGATGATACCTTGTACTTCATAGATACCATTTGGACACAGGTGACTATGAGTTTTTGGAGTTTATCAGATCAGATCAGACAGACTCACAGATCCTGGTTAAGGAGAACTAGGAAATTGAGTTTACCATTTTTGCCTTTGAGCATGACTCGGTAGATCGTGAAAGTTCGCTTGTCAAGGAGGCCAACGTGTCTGAGGTAATTACAAGAGAGGAACCAATAGGGAACCCATTAGTTGAGACTCCCCCATCCTTAGAGCTTAGGGAATTGCCATCTCACTTGGAGTATGCATTTCTGGATGAGGTATCTTAATTACTTGTCATCATTTCTGCTGGATTAACAGAGGAGGAGAAAGGAGACCGGTAGATGTGCTGAGGGCACACAAGCAGGCTATAGCATGGAAGCTTATGGATATCAAGGGTATCAAACCTTCATTTTGCACGCATAAGATATTCATGGAAGATGGGTATAAGCCTGTTAGACATAGTCAGAGAAGATTAAATCCTAATATGCAGGAGGTAGTTAAGAAAGAAGTAATTAAGTTATTAGATGCAGGATTGATCTACCCTATCTTTGACTCGAAGTGGGTGAGTCCCATGCAGGTTGTTCCCAAGAAAAGGGGGATGACAGTGGTGACTAATGAGAAGAATGAGTTGATACCGACGAGGACAGTCACCAGGTTGCGAGTTTGCATTGATTATCACAAACTGAATGATGCCACGAGGAAGGACCATTTCCCGCTTCCCTTTATCGATCAGATGTAGGAGCGTTTGTCAGCGAAACAGTTTTACTATTTTCTTGATGGCTTGTTAGGTTACTTCTAGATCCCCATCGCTCCAGAGGATCAGGAAAAGACGACCTTTACATGCCCATATGGCACATTTGCGTATCATAGCATGCCGTTTGGGTTATGTAACGCTCCAGCTACATTTCATCGGTGTATGGAAGCTATATTCAAGGACATGATCGAGGACTCCATGGAGGTTTTCATGGATGACTTTTCTGTGTTTAGGAGTTCATTCGATTCATGTTTGGAGCGTTTGGAGAAGATGTTGGCTCGATGTGAGGAGACCAACCTCATGCTAAACTGGGAGACGTGCCATTTCATAGTGAAGGAGGGCATTGTTTTAGGGCACAAGATTTCACAAGCGGGGCTTGAGGTTAATAAGGCAAAGATTCAGACTATTAGCAAGCTTCCGCTGTCCACATCAGTGAAATCTATTAGGAGTTTCCTAGGCCACACTGGCTTTTATCTTCGTTTCATTAGATACTTCTCTAAGATTGCGAGGTTGATGACATAATTCCTAGAGAAAGACATGCCTTTTGTCTTTTCTAAGGAGTGTAAGAGAGCTTATGAGCTTCTTAAGGAGAAGTTAGTGAATGCTCTGATTATGGTCACCCCGGATTGGAGTTTACCTTTTGAGTTGATGTGCGACGTGAGTGATTATGTGATAGGAGCGGTCTTAGGTCAGTGTAGGGGCAAACATTTTCACCCAATCTATTACGCGAGTAAGATGCTCACAGATACGCAAGAGCATCATACCACAACAGAGAAGGAGTTGTTAGCAGTAGTCTTTGCATTTGATAAGTTTAGATCTTACATCATCCTTTATAAGACTATTGTTTACTCCGACCATGTAGTGCTTAAGTATTTGTTTAGTAAGTAGAATGCTAAGCCGAGATTGATTCGATGGATTTTACTGCTTGAGGAGTTTGACATTGAGATCAGGGACAAGAAAGGAGCGGAGAACGTAACAGCGGATCATTTGTCATGTTTAGCGGACTCCGAACGTGAGGAGATTAGGGAGGACATGATTGATGATGACTTTCCACATGAGAAACTGATGTTTATGAAAGCACATGAGGAGGATTTTCCATGGTTTACAGATATGGCTAATTACTTGGCGATAGGGGTTTTGATGAGAGGCATGACGTATTAGCAAAAGAAGAAATTCTTTGAAGATGTTAAGTATTACATTTGGGATGACCCCTACCTCTTCCGCATTAGAGCAGATCAGATCGTACGTAGGTGCGTACACGGTGATGAAGCAAGGAGGATTTTGAGGCATTGCCACTCAGGACTAACATGTGGCCATTATGGAGCAAGTTTGACAGCGAAAAAGGTATTCGATGTTGGGTTTTATTGCCCGATGATCTTTAAGGACGCGCATGAGTTTGTGAGGAGTTGTGACGTGTGTCAGAGAGTAGGAAATATCTTATCCCGAAATAAGATGCCATAAACTGCCATTCAGGCATGTGAGATTTTTTATTTGTGGGGCATCGATTTCATGGGTCCATTTCCGCCATCTTGCTAGAACAAGTACATCCTAGTAGTAGTAGACTATGTTTCCAAGTGGGTGGAGGCTCAACCCTTACCCAGGAATGATGCTAGGGTTGTTGTGAGATTCATTAAATAGTTATTTTCCCGCTTTGGTACCCCTAAAGCCCTGATTAGTGATCGAGGGACCCACTTTTGCAATGCGCAGATGGAGAAAGCCTTGCAACGCTATGGGGTCACCCATCGGCTTGCAACGACTTATCATCCGTAGACTAGTGGGCAAGTTGAGGTAAGTAATTGAGGTATCAAGCGGATTCTGGAGAAAACAGTAGGATCAAATCGTAAGGATTGGTCCGATAAGTTAGATGACGCACTCTAGGCTTTCCACACGGCATATAAGACACCAATCGGTTCTATACCGTTCAGGATGATTTATGGGAAAGCGTGTCATCTACCAGTGGAGTTGGAGCCTCGTGCATACTGGGCATTACAAACAGTGAATTTAGATATGTCCACGGCTGGAGGGAATCGATTTCATCAGTTGCACGAGTTGGAGGAATTGAGAGATCATTAGGGACAATGTTCGATTTAAGTGTGGGGACGTTGTTAGTTGACAAAACTAAAACATTTTGCATTTTTATTTGATAATAATGTAAAATTTTGATTAATCCCTGAAATTCAACAAAAAAAGAAGTGAAAACTCACCCACGCATATAAAACACGACTTGCACGAATCATGATGTGATGTCGATGCTAACTACTTAAACTTAGAGCAAGATTAATTTTTCAAGTCATATGATTAAGTTAACTTAACATGCAATTTTCAAAATAAAATGGTATAGACGTCTAATTAAATGAGGTAAATGGAGAGATAATAAACGTGCAATTGTCCATAACTCATACCCCGATTACCTCTGTTTTCATGTGAGAGTGAGCTTTTAATTCTTGATTATTTGCATTTCACGTGCATTTCTTTGTTTGAGCATTTATATCACACGATTGCATGCATTTTAGAACTTGTATAGGGTTATACACATTGAGACCATGAACTTTGAACTTGCACAGAAGTGATATAGGCACCTAGGATTTAGCTTTGTGTTTAGCCTGTGACTACCCTACCCTAAAATTATCCACTAGTTAGCCATGTTGAGACATTTATTCACTATTTCCTTCTATCTACACCCATGTTAAACCTAGTCTTTGTTTATTTAAGCCCTTTTTTATGGTAACCCGTGTGTTTAAGAAAATCCGGCTAAGTTTGTGTTTAAATAGTGTGATTCAATTGTTATGTTTGATTAGTTAATAAAAAAAGAGAAAAAAATGAAAAAAATGAGGAGAAAAAAAGTCTATTAGTAGTTAGTTTGTTAAAGGATTCAAGTTTTATCCTTTGATTTTGTTTATCATTTGCTTATTATGTTCGTGTTTAGGCTAGCGAAGTCAGATTTCTCTAACACCTTAGCCTTGTTTCTCCTTTGTTTATTCCTACCCGTTACCCAAGCCACGTTACAACCCATGTTAAGACCTACTTGATTGGTGAAAAGTTCAGAAGTTAATTTGTGTAGATGTGATTCCTTTACAAGCTTATGATAATGTCGTGTCATGATGATATTAAGAGTACCACAGATATAAACTAGTACATCTTTTACTAGTCCACTAAACAAACCGAAAGGAGAGAATATTATGAGAAGTTGTGTATTATTGCGTTTAAAATCTTCAAATGAACTAAGCTTAATCAGTATGTCTATTTTTAAAAGTCGGTAGCATGGTTGTTTTTTTAAGTTGTAATCCTGTTGATTGTGACTAGATAGTTGATTGTTTCTTTAGGGAAAATGAGTTGTGCTAATTTGCTTTTGCATTTAAGTATTCAAACATGTCGATGTTAGATATGTTGTGAGATGAGCTTTACTTGAGGACAAGTAAAAAGTTTAAGTGTGAGGATATTTGATATGGTATAAAGTATGCATAAATTGTATAAATAATTTTCTACACTTTAAATCATTTTTTATTGGATATGATGATTGAATTAGTTTATATTCAATTGGTACAGGTTAATGAGTGTGAGTACTAAATTTATGTTAATTTATTAATGTTTATTTTTAATTATACTTTTTGGTAAATGTTTAACAGGTAACATGAGTTGTAATATGAAATTCAAATTGTGGATTGCTTTGAACTTTGAAGTTCACGTGGACTTAGGATGACACTTTATTATTATCCATATATTATAATAAATTAATTTATTCAATTGGATGGATAAGAAGGATTAAAAATTGAGGCCATCAAAAGAGAAAAAAAGAATCTTCAGAGCCCACGTGTGAAGATCGGTCAAGAAGGACTTGTAAGACCATTAGGGTACTTATCATGAACAACAAAGAGCGGAAGAAAAAAAAAGAAAAGGAATGAGAGAAGAAGAAAACAAACATTACTCTTTTGTATTCAACTTTAAAGCTTTGGAGTACATTTAGAGATCAATTTGAAAGCAAGGAGCAAGATCAGGGAGCAACAATCAAAGCATTCAAGCACAAAAGATTATTCGGTTTCGTTTCGTTATCGATTATTTTCTTCCTTTGTAACACCTGGATATTTTAAAAAGTTGTGCAATAAAGAATAAAAGTGCAAAAAGGGAGGAAATGAAATTTAACCCAAGTTGAGGGGTTAAATGTTTAAAAGGTACACAATTTTAATATTTTTTTGTACAAAAGTGGGCATGGCCGCCCATAATGCGCTTCACATCACTTTTGTATTCGGATTTTTGAGAGAGAAAGCAGAAGCTTTGGGTTCTTGAATAAGAACAAGAAGAAACCGAATTTAAGGTAAGATTTAGTGTTTTTAAGTTGTTCTTGGCTAGTTCTAGCCTCGGTCTTACGCTTATGTATGTGTATGTACGTTTGTGTGTGTGTTTTGGTGGGTTTTAGGTGTTTGAACTCATTGCATACGGGTTTGAAGGAAGACATACTCAAAGTTGCATAAGGTGAGTTCTAGAACCTCCTTTTACATGTTTTAACCAATTTCGGGTCTGGAAATGCATGTATGTATGTTTTTATAAAAATGGGTATGTTATCCGTATGTATGTGTATGTGAATATGGGTGGGTGTATGTTTGGGTATGATTTATGGTTTAGTTGTAGGATCTTATATGCCCAAGACACATACAAGATTGATGTAGTTAGTATGTTATGATCCAAAGTCAGGTCACACCCAATAACAGGCTATACAAACACTAACAAACATTTATTTATTGATGAGATCATACAATAAATGTTTGACACCTATTTAGAAAATTGGTTTTCTAAATATTGCTTTTGTGATAGAACAACATTATATGGATAATTTGTTCATGAGATATTTATTTGTTTCATTATTTAAGTTGGTTAAATAATGACATATAAAAGAGTGTTATGTTATAAAATT
>BJCO01744248.1:0-15763 GCA_018326465.1 Flaveria floridana | reverse complement strand
TTTCTGCCACAAATGTTTGTGGGTGTTTACTTAGGCCCACCATTTCTTTTCTTTTAAGGGGATGATCTGTTCATTTGATTTACAGTAGAGAGAGAGGGTTAGAGAGAGAAACATTACAAAAACAATTTGGATTGATTGTATTTTATACTACATCGCATCACATACGACGCCGCCGCAACTTTATAGGTTTGTTTTGGATGTGGGTTTGAGGTTTGGGGGTGCGGTTTTTTTTACGGGTTGTTGTCGGTTTTCTATTTTGGACTATGCGTATTATTGCGATTTTGATGTTCGTCTGTTTTATGTATGGTGTTGGGCTTTGATTTAGTTTTTAGTTCTGTATGTTCTGGTGTGTTATGGATTTGAGGTTTTGATTTGTTTTACTTTGTGTATTTTGCTGACTTTTTGGTTTTGAACATTCATTTTGATTTTGGTTTCGGGTTACTTAAAACTCGCATAGACGCGGCACCTATTTTAGTTTATCATATAATAATAGTAGTAGTTCAAATTATATCTATCTTAAAAAACTTTATTATATAATATTACGTATTTATTTTAATATGTAAATTTTGTTTTGCACGAGTTGGGTCAAATATTATAATTTTATTTCGTTGGTATAAATTCAAGTTACTCTATGTTTTGATGTAAATTTTGCTATGAAATATATTAGAGCGAATGTAATTTATGCTTTATCATTTCGCCTTCTTTCCCGCACTTGCTTATTTTGATGTACATTTTGAGTTGTTATACGTTCGATAAAATTATTTTATCACTTTTACGAATTACGATAAAGTAGCCGTTAAGGTTATCGACGAAGTGAGAGTCATAGCGGCGGGTTTGTTTTACCTTTCTACATGCTTTAGGATTTTATATTGGAATGATAACTGTTACATTTTGTTTGACATTTGCGTTTTGATATTTGGGATCATGACGAAAGGTTGCGCGGGGCAAAAAATCTAGTTTGCATAAAAGAAATAGTTTATATTAAATATCTTTCATAACAATTTATAGTGACAATAACAAACAGCTATCATTGTAATGGAGGGAGGAGAACAAACTTTGCAACTACCAACTCCTTATTAACTATTTTCACATTTTTTAAAGTAGGTTAAACAATAAAAGCAATACCACTTTTAGAACTTCTATTGTTTTATTGATAGAAAATAGTAAATTTAGCTGAGGTTAGTAAATTTAGCTGAGGTTAAACTCTAAACCATCTATAGTTGAAAGTTGATCTCTCACTTTAAAACATTCTTTGCACTTATACACACTTTAAAACATTCTTTGCACTTATACACACTTTAAAACATTCTTTGCACTTATACACACTTAAAAAGGGAAAATCAGCCGCAGTCTTAAGAACACTGTTCACGGTGTACTACCGAGTTTTGACGCATAGAGTACAAGCAGCTATGTTTCATTTTGTACTACTGCTGCATAGAGTACAAATATCCATGCATGTAAGTTTTCCCGTCTACGTATACGCTTTTGTTCTCTCGATCTTTTCATCTCTCTCTGCTCTCACGTTATTCGTTCAATCTTTCGATTTGTCTCTCCTCACGAAGAACAATCTCTTTCCCTTTCTTCTACCCATGAATGAAGACAACTCTGGTGGTAAGCTTTGAAAATGAATATAGACCATAGTTAAGATGAACCAACCTCTTGTTAAAGCCAATGAAAAATATCAAATACTCAAAAAGAACATTTTGGGTAGTACAAACATGCTCTCATGAGCAAAATCTTGAGCATGATCTACTAATATAGCTATCTAATGCTAACAAATTCCTCATAAGTTTAAAAAAAGTTAGATGATTAGTATACTAGTATAGTTTTTATGACCTTCTTGAATACATTCAATATTGTTAAATATAAGAAACAAACTAAAAACGTGTTGATAGGTTAGACGCAATTCAAATGTTTTGACTTGGACTTGGTCTCATTTTGCTTCTTACTTGAAGCAGGATCTAAAAGACGACTCGAGAGTTTGAAGCCACTACAAACTTGAATTCACCTCTAAAACACTTCATGACCAGCATCAAGATAAACCCTGCAACTTCAAACTTTAGATGTGCAATGTAACCTGTAGCTTGAATCTTTAACTTAAACTTATCCTAAAGGATTTTGCTTGAAACACAGGACCACGGCTGTCTTGTCTCAAAACCTTTTGAAAATGATTGACCATAAACTTGAAAGCTTTGAACAAAGCCAGAGAGTTGAAATGCTTGACCATAAACTTAAAAAGCTAACCATTGAGCTGCACTCGTGTCTTGGAAATTAGCAATGATCGTGAACCAAAGAAGCCAAGGCATTTGCTTTGACAACACTCACCAAGCTTTGAAGAGAAATCAGACTGATACACAACAAACCATGATGAAAAGACATGAACAAACAGCAATAGGTTAGTTGCTTCAAAATCCCAAAATCAAACTTAAGCATCCATCATCAGGAGGCTAGACAAAACAAGAATCCTGCAAATCGGGATACTTCTTGAACAAAATATTAACAAATAAGATGATTTCACAACCATAGCAAACAGGATTGCCATGTATCAGGTGTGATTGGAAGAGCTTGCAATTGCCATAAAGTGAGATCAGAAGAAACGAATTACGAACCACCAATAGAATATGTTTATTCATAGTTTAAAGAAAGAACTTGAAAAACAAATGAGGTTGTATGCAAAGCAATTAGAAGCCCTATTGACTACCCATATACTAATGATTCATGACTAATTGCTGGCTAAGCGTACGCATACCAGCAGCAAGTATCCACGCAACAAAATCAATAGTATCACTGATAGTCATTAATTTAAGACTAACTGCTGATAATAGAAAGTGCATAAACCTCTCTAGCAAAGAAATACAAGAAGTGTTGTATGCATACCTACTACAAAGGTCGTGCGACAAAACCCCTACTCACCATCTTCTCTACCAATTCTTCATGTTTCTTGATCTGCCCAGCCTTCCTTAACTGCCCCAAAACCATTTCATAATCACCATGACTAGGTTTCAAACACTTCTCCTCAATCATCTCTCTAAAGAACTTATAAGCATTGTTCCAATGCCCCATCGCGCAATACATCCCAATCAAAATCCTATAACTATTCACATTAAGCTCAACTTCATTTTCATCCATCTCCTCTTTCAACTTCAAAACCATATCCGCAGACTTTGAGTCAGCAAACATCCTCATCAGTAAGTTATAAGTTACAGTATTCGGCTTACACTTCAACCCCTTCATCCTCCCAAACAATCTATGCGCACCATTCACATCGCAGGCTTTCAATATCTCCCTAAAAATGGGGTTAAAAGTACTCGCGTTTGGCTCACACCCTTTCTTGATCATCGAATTCAAAACCTTAATCGCTTCATCACGATTCTCATCTTTACAATGACTCTCAATAAGAAAATTGTAAGTGATCAAATCAGGTTCACAAGAAAGCCTCTTCATTTGATTGTAAACCTGCAAAACCTTTTCGGTTCGAGCAGCTTTTACATGAACCCGCATTAAATTATTGTAAGTAATTGAATTGGGCTCGATTCCTAGGTCAAGCATTTCAGCAAACACATCATGTGCACGAGTTATCTGTCCACATCTACACAACGCATCAATCACAATCGTGTAAGTGTACACATTCGGCTTAATCCCAATCGTTTTCATCTCACGAAACACCCTTTCGGCCTCTGAAATGTTACCCGCCCTGCACCACCCATGAACCAAACTAGTGTACACAACAACATCCGGCTCGAACCTATGCTTCAAGCTATCGAAAAACGACTGAGCCTCTTCGGCTCGACGTTTCTTGCAAAGAACACTAATCACAACCGAAAACGCAATCCGATCGGGCTTACAATCATAATCCTCCATTCGATTAAACGCATGAACAGCTTCCGCAGCCATTCCAGCCCTAACATACCTACGGATCAATATCGAAAACGTATTGATCGAAATCGCCACATTTCTACCTTTCATCAGTTCAATTATCTGCCATGCGACGTCGAAGCGGCGGACCTTTCCGGCGAGGTCGATCATCTCGTTGTAAGGGTCTGGGGAGATGGTTGTTTCATTTGTGGCCCAATTGAAGAAAGCTAGGGTTTGGGTGAAGGGAACGCCGTGGCGCACGGCGGCGCATTTTGCGACGACGGCGGTGATGAGGGCGGCGGAGAGGGGGTGATGGCGGGAGGCGGAGGAGAAGTCGGAGGAGAGAGAGGAGATGGTGAAGTTGGGGGGGAGAGATGGGGGGATGGGGTTAGGGTTAGGGTTTTGGCGGTGGTGGTGTTTGATTAGAGAGTGGAGCTTTTCTGAGGTTAGGGTTTCTGAGGGAGAGAGTTTGGTGGTGGTGGTGACGACGGAGGTGGTGGTGGCGTCGGTGTCGGGGTGAGTGGCGGAGGCGGAGGCGGAGGCGGAGGCGGAGGCGGAGGTGGAGAAGTGGTTGACGGTTGTCCGGCGAGACAGACGGCGGAGGGTTGGTTTGACGACGGCCATTTTGGTGGCTTGTTTATTCTCCGGCGGAGTAGTGATGGGTGTGAGAATTTGACGAGTCTTGTGATTTCTGTTTAGTGTTGTGTCGTCGTTATTACAAGTGAATTCGGTTATTTAGACATCCCAATATTTAAAATCAACACTCGGGTCCCCTAGAATAGAATGTCGGATAATGTTTTTGTTTTCCCTATACGTGGCGCCGTGTATAGGAAAAAAATATTTTCTGACATCAACATGTTAGACGATGTGTCGTTCCGATGCCAGCGGAGGTCATACACGGCGTATGGACCCATACGCAGCATATGGACCCATACGCAGCATATGGACCCATACGCGGTGTATGGCTTCAAATTTTTTTTTCCTTAACATACTTGGGACGCATGAGACACCTATACGCTGCGTACAGGCCCATACACGGCGTATAGGTTAAGGACGTTTATATTTTTTTTTGTTATTTTTACATTTTTTATAAATAAATTTGCGTCGACTACATTTATGTTATGTTTGTAATCTTTCTTAACCAAATTTTTAAATTGAATTATGTTAATTAACTGATAAAATATATAAGAAAAACATTTATATTAACTAAAAAATCGAGATAACAATACAAAAATTAATTAACATAAAATGATAATATAAATAATAAAATTTTTTAATACATAACAAAATAGAAGTTATAATGATAGTAATAACTAGTTTTATACCTGTTTGATGATCGAGTACTTTAATTTCGTAATGTGATCACTATATTGAATTACATCCTAAAGAAAAATTGTTTTCTTCAAAATCAAAGTATAACTTAATTGGTGAACAGATAGAAAATGCATATCACAAACTCTTCTATACATCACTTTCAAGATTCTCTTTATCCTTATCAACACAATTTATCTTCAAATTTGGGTAGTTTAATACTATAATGGTAATTCAATGTTTCTTTGCATTTTAATGTAAAAGTATACATTGTTTAATTAAGCAAAAAAATATCAGATTTAAAAAAGACACAAAGCAATGCCAATAAATTGTATTAACTAAAATCAATCATTTCAACAATATAAAGTAGCATATAAAGCCGTCAATATAATATACATCATGTAAAAAATAGCAAATCTAAAACTATTCACACGAAAATTTTAATTGATTCAAAATCAAAAAAAGAAAAATATATTAAATAAGCAATGAGCCAAAACTAACCTCGAACATCGCTTCCACCGTAAAAAGAAAGTTGATTATTTCAACTAATAAAACCTATCCTGCTCGTAATCAGATACCAACATATGTATAAGTATATCTAGAGTATTTGCAGAATATCTAAACTATTTACAGTTTGCTTCATGTGCAACTTTCTCTTTTAATTTAACTTCTCTAAATGAGCATAGCAAAACAACTGTAAAGCTAAAAACTCATATTTTATAGAAACAAAGATCAAGTGTGAAGATAAAAAACAATAAAGGATTAAGGAATAAAGGACAAGGATGTTTAGTTGACCATACGCTTCAAGATTCAAGAGTTTGAACCACATAATTAACAAAATGAATCCACCATATCCACACTCTAGTGATTATCAGTAAGGTAAACAAATCTAAGGGGGTCAATTAAACCAATTGCAAATTTTGCATTGTGTCCTTGTTCATGGAGGTTCACTTCGGTGCGGTTCAGGTTTAATCCACCAGATCGATTGATCTAGACCAGGTTTTGCATGCCCTAGTCTGAACATACAATTAGTTATCTAATAACTTTAAAATGTAGAACCCCTAAATTCAAATACATTATGAGACATATAACTCAAATACAAGCACACGAACCAACATGACTTGATAATGTTAATAGATTAAATTCATCAAAACACAATTGGAAACTATGAAAGTAAAATCAATTGTTAAACCAGACTCTTACCACAATCATATACAAAAATGTTAGCTCCTATAGTGTTTGATACTATTAATTACATGTTTTCAGGTGTTATTTAATGTCATAATGACAACAATTTTTCTTGCATTTTAACCAATAATAATATTTACTTAAGATTAAAGCATAACTTGTTTTAACTTAAAAATAAAAAAATGACCAGCCATAGTAAAGGAAACTGACAAAAAAATCTCCACAAAATGCAATGTCAAAAATTATATAACATTTAAGAAAATAAAACTAACATATTACGCCGTATATACAAAATAAACAATATGAACTTAACAAATATAATAAAGCAATTCGTAACTATTCAAAACAAAACCCATAAACGTCTCAAATAAGTAAAAGAACGTATAATTTGTATGCTCCACAAGCATATGGTAATTCTTTGTCTAAGGATGCAACAAATGTCAAATGGTAATAAAAACTTGCAAGCCGATACATATGAATCTATTCTCCTTTGAGCCTCATCAATTGCTTTTCTTACTTCCTATGTAGTAGAAAATTTGTAGGAAGATACAAGATTGTAAGGCCGGAATATTATGCTTCCAGTTCTTCATGTGGCACTGCTGAATTCATGGATGACTTTTAGTCTGCAACATGAAATACTGAACAAAAAAACATAACAATTTTATGATACAAATTAAAAAAAGTGCTTACTTGGCCATCTTGCATTCCCAATGAAATAAGTTTCTTTGCCTTTCATATTCTACTTTTGGCCACAACTCAAAACCAAATAAAACATAAAAAACATTTAACATCGATTCAAAAGAACTTAACTCAACATCCGCTTCAATTTTACCTACAGAAAAAACTTAACAAAAACCCTGACCATCACCCCTAAAAAGTTTAAGAATATACTAACGAAACCTTTTAAACGGGTTTATGGAACCACTAAGCATCCTTTATAGCCTCGAGATTTCCATGATGACTCAAGTTGCAACAAATTAAGCTTCTTCACAAATAGTTCCAAGATCCAGGACATCAGTCTCTTTTTAAGCATGAATGCCATGCAAATGCTTAGTTCTTGAAAACTACCTCCCCAAAAACCTTGATAAAAATTATGATATCTAGTAGATAACTTACTACAGTCTTTTATGTCAATCTAACCCAACATGACCTGTTTGGACTCATACCATAATTACTCATCTTGTTCTAATCCATTTTGACATATTACCAACTCGTCTGACCCGTCCATACTTGTATATTGGTCTTTGATTTATTTCAATCATCGCAAACTGAAGATGTAATCATTTGAATATGTAATTTGAAATTCTACATATCATCATTTGCCTTTAAATGATCCAATGTCATCTGATAAGCATACTGATGAAACAGACATTTATGTAAAAGCTAGTGTTATCTCTGTTAGCAATTTGTCGATGATGTCGAGGCACCACATATATGCAGTATGGTTCTATGGCACATTCTTGTTGCTCCATATACATTGTTATGTCCAAGTTAAAACTTAATCATGACACAAATATACTAACAATATAGTGTAGGACAGATAAGTAGAATTAACTTTTAAACAAATAATACACACAATAAAGAAACCAAAGAATGTTGTTGTAGAAAGTCTAGAAGAAGTCTAATATATAAGACGAATAACAACAATAAAACCAACCAAAATAATAATAATAATAATAATAATAATAATAATACTTATATATCACACTAGATATTTTGACTATTAACTCACATGAATCACCAATAAAACTAAAACGAATTACTTCACATGTGTATCTACAAATCCCAATACTAACAAAGGTAGATTCAAAATCTACTCAAGTTAATACCAAAATGATGTCAAACAACCAATACCGTAGTACGCGAATGAAAGCATTTCAATATTATCAGCAAACTATCGCACCTGACATAAGCTAATAAGCACAATGCATACGATATACAAAAACTAAATTATCCAAAAAAGAACTTTCTTGCCAACAATGATCTGTCAAAAGAAGTAAAGCACATAAGACATAAAAGATTAAACTTATCAATAAGGTAAACCAAAATAAGACAAAACGCTATTAGTCCTTCACCAAACAAAATATATATAATGTTAGTTCATCTCCACAACAGGATGACAACATTCATCATTACTAAATTAAAGCATAGTGAATAAGTACATAAAAAGGGGAATCGCAGCAAACATTAGCAACAGGCAAACAACCAAATTCTTTTAGCATACCACACACTGCACACACACAAGTTAAAAATCATTAGTAAGAAAGCAAAAATAAATCAACAGATGTTATAGTAAACAATATGAAACATTTCATACTTAGAAAAGATGTCACATTATGTAACAATGAAAAGAAAAAATCAACCTATAAGGAAACACTTTACTGACCTGACCACAAAACTCTTAAAGCTAAAAAACAACAAAATAAATTAAAACAACTATGAAAAAGTAACAAACACTTATGAATTCCGATTTCATATGCAAAAAAAGCAGTTGCTACACACAAGCAAACATTTTTAGTATCAAAGCATAGGCAACCTAGTCGATCTTATAGTAAAGAGTAAAAATGAAGTGGTACCTAATATATACTTCAGTCGATAATAAGAAACAAAAAAATTTTCTACCAAATAACAGATTATGAAGATGCAAGACCCCTTAAACAAAAAACAACAAAAGAAAGTAACAAAATCAATCGAGCTAAACCTAAACATGAAAATAAAGGTTTCAAATCTTAATAAATATAACACTTACTGTAAATATATATCCACCTAAAAGCATCATAAGTGGACTGTCATTTTTGACTGACGAGTGCATAGCAACTTGGTGGAGGCAGTGACCGGTCGTTCTCTTCTACCGATAAAGAAGAAGGTTCACGAATAGTTGCCAATGCGGAGGATAAAACCATCGCAACCTCCACCACTAGATCGAATCCCGCCCACATCTCTTCCATATCCGAAACATTGTACATGCTAACTCCTCCTAAGAAGAAGGAACCGTCGACATGGGGGGAGGAAAATGGGGAGGGAAGATCGGAGGAACCATCTTAGCAAAGCTCAACACCTTAATTTACACGGTTGGGATCGAATCTATCTTGTTTTCAACGGCCTACATCTCCTATAATTTAATAACCGTTATTGAACAACCATTTATATTTATATATATAATATAAAAAACTACGGCGAGTCTGAGTAATAATGGATGAGAGGATTTCTAGTGTCAGTGACCCTACCCTTAGTCCTTTGAAACGGACCTCGGGCAATCTGAGGTCACCAATCTCTCAATCGAGTCTCCTCAATCTCAGTAATACCCTTGATGAATAAAGGGGTAACAATCTCTGGCTCAAAGTAAAGTCTCGAGATAATGGCAAACTACTCAATGGACATCTAATGTGAATGTCCACATAACCTAAACGAAATCTTGGAACGCTCATTGTCCTCCTCCATCTCATTAGGAAGAATATAAGTAAAGGTGGGTAAAAACTCCACCATCAGCTCTCGGTAAGAGGCGAGAACGCGGTCTCAAACAAACGACTCCATGGCGTATCATCTTCGATAATACCAGCAAGTCTATCGCGCTCCCCGAGCTCGGCCATCACCTATCAATTGACGACTTTTTGACGGTCGATCTTCATAAGTACGAATTTCGAGCACTTCGCGTGCTCAATGGACCCGGGCTCAAACTATAGCCAAGGATGATTGGCAATAACATCGACAACGTCAGCCTCAATCTCTGAATTGGAAGACATATCTGCATAAGAAAGCGAATATAAATATAAGAGTTTTAAAACATAAGTTGCATATATCCCACCAGTCACCCACCCCCTATATGCGTTTTATAGGGGTCCCACGTATAAGTTGCGTATAGCCATAGTCACCCACCCCACCCCCTATACGTGTTGGGTATAGGGTCCCACGTATAAGCTGCGTATGGCCACTAGTCAACCTCCCCCCGCTATACGCGTCGTATAGGGTCCCACGTATAAGTTGCGTATAGCCACTAGTCTCCCCCCTCTATATGCGTCGTATAGATCTATACTCATCGTATAGGGTCCCATGTATAAGCTGCGTATAGCCACTAGTCACCCCCTGCTATACGCTTCGTGTAGACGTATACTCGTCGTATAGGGTCCCACGTATAATCCGCGTATAGCCACTATTCACCCCCCACTATGCGCGACGTATAGACTTATGCGTATAGGTTGTCAATCTCTTTATATTCTTTCTCTTATGCTATACGCCACTACAGCCCCGCGTATAAGGCTATACGCGTGTATAGTTCTTTAAAATATGACCTATATGCCGCGTATAGGGCTATACGGGGGTCTGTAGTGGAGTATTGTTCATAGAAGCAGTCTTTAAATCAACGATTATAACACACCAAACGTTGTTTTAACGCTTAAACTATTTAACGATTAGCGTAGTAAAGATGTAGAACAATAATACATACCTGGATGAAGAAAAATTGACTAACACTATAAGTAGTATCGGCCTATACGAAAGAGTTTTTGGTTTTGAAAAAGTGTGGTAGGGGCAAAATGCGAAAAGACGAAAATATACTGGTGCGAAAAGCTATACGTCGCGTAGCTATAAATTTTAAAAATTGTTTTTTTAAAATCACTTTTAAATTATTTTGAATTTGAATTATTTGAATTCTAACATTTGAAAATTTTGGAATTTAATATTTGAAAGTTTTGAATTTTTAATATTAAACTATATAAAAATCAAACATGTACAAAATCAACTGTAAAATCACGAAATACAAAGACAATAATAAAATATAATACAAACGTATTAAATATATAATTCGAATATTACAAGTTTTGAATTAAAATAAATTTATATAAGCTGGGGTTTCTCGATTATTATCTATTATTACGTTACATTCCGAGATACGAAACCTATACATAATCTCTCATTCTGCAGCACGTACGTTTCGGTTAAGAAGTCAAAGATTACTTAATGTAGGCATCGGATAATCTCCTTCTAAGTTAACATGGACGAAATGATTATTGCTGTCATGAATAATCGACACGACATGATGATGCATCATAGTTCTCGAATCAGCACATAAGGGGAAAATTGTTTGACAACTATTATTACTTAATAAATGAAGAATAACACCAAACTTTTGAGCAACCACTATTTCCGTATAAGGCATTATCATCCAATGGTCTTCTGGTGTAGGTTTCACACGTTGCCCATTTATGGTGTGACGTATGTCGTTATACTGTCCAGGGTACAAAGTATCGAAAACTTCTCTGTATTTCAATTCGTGTTTGTCCAACTCTTCTAAAAGTTGTTTCCGTACATAAATCCACTTATTTTTGTTAAACCCTAAGCCTAAAGCTATAGATCGAAAACCACAATTTCCATCGGGTCGGACATCTTGTATACGTGAGATACGCTGATGAAAGATGGACGGAATCCAATTTTTAACCTATTTATATTGTTTAATTTTTGATCTCCGACAATCGATGAAAGCTCATTAGTACTTTGTGATACTCCGACACTATTTGATGTTGCTTTCAATTTAGAAGACGTTGAACGACTACGTCGCATGGCGGGCTTCTGAGGCTTTACCGTTGAACTGTTCTTCCGGTAATGTGAGACGCAATAAATGAGCTATGTCTCGGCATGTCACACGTACTTTGTTGAGTGTCATACTTTTGTTGTTGAATCTTTAGCGTTGGACGACCGTGAATATCTGTTTGAACAACAAACGTTCTTTTGTTACTTTTCCATGGATACACAATTTCTTTTATTTTTTCACCAAACTAATCTTTACACCCGTGGGTTGTGTCATTATTTATTGTTTCACGCGTTCCATTTCTTCTTCAACATCGACTTTTTTATCCATCATAAATAACGGTTTAAGTTTATCAAGTTTCGTTCAAAATACGTCAATTGCATCTAGTGGAATTTAGTGCCTGCATTAATATATAATTCGTTACCGGATATAAGACGTAAGTAAAGTATCGGCTATTACCAGAATATTCATATTTTCCAGCCGCCAAGCTCAAGGCAAGCCACAACTCGTGCAAAGATGACAACCACATGTTACATTTGCTTAGTGCATCACTTGCAATTTAGTGTTTTCGGCAACTAATAAATCAAGAGCTTTGTGTGAACATTGCCTCGTAGGCAATCAAATAACAGGAGTTTATGATGATTCATGGTTTTAATTTTGCTTGTCTCAAAGCTTTCTTTTAAATTTACCTCTTGCGCATTTACCAATTTATCTACAAACTCCACAAGTTTATCCAGTGAGCTATTTGTTGATTAAGATTCATGGTTTTAATTTTGCTTGTCTCAAACAAGCTTTCTGTTAAATTTATCTATTGCGCATTTACCAATTTATCTACAAACTCCACAAGTCTATCCAGTGAGCTATTTGTTGATTAAGATATCTTTTTAAATTTACATGTTGGCTCTCGACTCTATTTGTTGTATGTTGGCCAAAATTGCGGTTTGAGTTAGTCCAGACTGATACAAATATTTGTTTGTAACTCTCTAGCCATTTTTTGTATATATAAGATAATAGTTTTGAAAATATAATAAAACAAAATTATTTTTCTGTGTTTAATAGTATTGTATGTATGTATGTATATAAGGAAAAACTTACTTCCTCGCTTCGCTTTAACTAGTCGTTCGTAAAGAAGATTATAGTTATACTCGTAAATCTCTGGCGTGGGAGACTCACACAAACGTGTTCATGCATATTTAAACTTTCCCCGGTCATCTTTCGTAAAACTTGCTTTACCAGTGTTTTGCGATATTTTCATCAATATGTCACCTGTATAAATACTTTGAAGCATTTGGAAATACTTTAACACATGCGTTCATTAAAACAATATCTCTGTCTGTTATTATGACGAGTGGCTCCATACACCTGTATAACGTACCTTTTAATCTGTTAAGCACCCATTCAAAAATATCTTCCCGTTCTTTACTAATAAACGCATGAGCAACACAAAATGTCTTGTGTGTCGAGGTCACACCAACACTCTGAACAAATGGAAGTTTGTACATGTTTGTTTTATATGTGGTGTCTATCATAAGCACATGCGGGAATGCACGCCAAGTTTCGTACGAATTTGGATGACAAAAAATATCTCTTCTACAACATTTGTAGCGAGATCTTCTCGGGTGTAATAAACGTATCCTTTAGAAGATAAAAAGTTTTTTAAAACTTTAATTAGTGTTTCACCATCTTTCTCTTCATTTCCTATCTTCTGTTGAGCATTGTATACGTCTCTGGTTATGGAAGCGCTATTAGGGTTTTGCTTTTTTAAAGTTGATAGTATGTTATGGGGCTCATCAATAAGCTGCTCCACCAAATTATTTTCGTTTTGAGAAAACCTTCTTACAAATGGGTGCCCCTCCATATGTTGAGCGAGATCATGGTTACGTTCGTCATTTCTCACCTCTAATTTCCACGAACGACGTTTGTTGTCGTATATCCCTACTAATTTAAATGGACATCCTATTTTTTTGCTACCACATCGTCTAACTGTTGCTTTACTTTTGTGGTCGCCACCACGATCACAGATAAGCCATACCTTTATAACCTGACCTCCCTTTTTTTATCTTCGTGTAATAATAACGTAACCATTATCACGTCTTCGGGTAACAATCTAACAGACTAGCTTATCGAGTGATAAAAAATTTTGTGATGTTTCAAACGATACTTTTGTGTTCTGATTTTCATCACTTGAGAGAAAGTTTATATTACTTTGTTACGGGTCGTAATTTGATTCTCGACAAAAGTCTAATTCATCAACAGGAACATACGATTGGTTTAAATCTGGCAATCGTGTCTCGTAAGAAGATTGAAGGTACGAATCATTAATGGGAACATACGATTGGCTTAAATCTGGCAATCATTTGAATATTCACAAAAAATAGTTACTATATAAAAGCGACATAGCGAACGAATGAAAAAGTGTGATATTTTGTGAGAAACATACATTTGAGATTTTACAATTTAGAGAGATCGAATGCATTTTTATATATTTGAAAACGAATCTTGTTTCCCGTCAAATTTGATTGAAAATACCTATACTGGCGTATAGACCCATACATCACGTGTAGGTTGTTTGTCTGATACTTATACGCCGTATATGGGTCCATACGCCATGTATAGGTTCGCCGCGTATACCACGTATGGCGCTATACGTTGCGTATATTCATACCATGTACAAAATATTTTTAAAGTATGTCTGACACTTATATGTGGCGTATGGGGCCATACACCACATATAGTTGTTCGTTGACACCTATACGCGGCGTATGTACCTACGTTGCGTATAGCTGTACATAAAGCAGTCTTTTACGAAGCCTATTTCACTATACGACATGTGACTTTTTTGAAAGAAAATATGGTTATGTGGTTCAACTATTTCTTTAAAATAATTTTTCAGGTAAACTATAACTCTTACTTTATTTATATACATACTTATGTACACATAAATGTCTTAATTACATAATAATCATTTCAACTAACTTGGGTTTCACAATAATAGTCGGTTATGATAAAAAAAATCTTTAAAATTATTCAAGTTCACCGTAACCGATTAGCATTGATGGAACCCAAGTCAGTTGAAACGATTATTAAGTATCTAATTCAGATATATGTATATATGTATGTAAATACTTATGGGGCGTTTGGTATACAGAAGTTCAATTGAATTCAATAGAATTGAAAGCTGAATTCCATTGGTTATTATGTTTGGTTGGTAGAATTCGTTGGAATTGGAATTTGAATTCCATTTTGAACGTGTTTGGTTGAGAAAGGAATTGGAATTGGAATTGTAATTAATTCCCTTAAATGCCTTCATATTAAGAATTTAAAAATTGTAAAGCCCCGTTCCCGGGATGCTTACAGCTGGTCTATCATCGCGCATATAACATATATTTTCATTAACTTAAATAAAACCATGCAGCGGAAACATTAAATTTTACTTTCAAATTTACCACAAATGCTTTTGCCAGGCAAAAGCATCTAACAAAAGAATGTCATTCCCAAAAAGGAGCTGAGTAACCACCTTGCGCCATACTCAGCAACACTACCTGTCAACTGGAAATACATAAAAAGTCAGCATTGCTGAGTGAGTTCTAGTTTTATAATAAAACATACTTTTCATTCGTTAAACCGTTCTTTGCTTACATGCGGTCACACAAATACATACACACAGATAATATTATTGTTATCTTCATCGTTCATTCATTAACTTTCGTTCGTGTGCCGTTCATCGTTAACATTCACATTCTTTCATATTCTTTCTTTCATTCGTACGTATCTTACTTTCATTCATTCATTACATACGTACGATCATTTCTTTCATTCATACATTCATTACATTCATTCGTACGTCCATTTCATTACTTACATTCATTACATTCATTCGTACGT
>BJCO01744247.1:0-22631 GCA_018326465.1 Flaveria floridana | reverse complement strand
AGTGGTGGTGTGGGGTGGGGTGCGCAGGTGGTGTTGTGGTGTGGTGTTTGTAAATAACTCCAAAAATGAAGTGAATCCCGACTTAAACCTGTTGGGGGTTTTTTGCGGCGACATATCGCCGCAATTGACTAATTGCGGCGATATTTAATAATGATTTATATATTAAAATTTAATAACCTTTTTTGCGACGAAAGATCACCGCAAATGATGAAGCGAGATTTTTCCCGCCCTTAGAAAAAGGTTTCCTTAATATTAAAAAAACCAAAATTAATTTATTTACAATTTTTTGCGATGAAACATCACCGCAAAAAACAATTTGACTTGAAAAGTCAAAAAAGTTAATTTTTTTGTCGTTTTGTGACTTTTTTTGCAACGAAATAGATATCTCCGCAAAAAAGTTTGTCGCAAAAAGCTATTTTTCTTGTAGTGATTGCTTTTGAATGCACAAGTTATGATGAAAATTTCATGTTTATGATGTTCTTCAAATTCTTCCTACAACATTGATGAGAGAAATAAACATGTGTGTTGTGATTGATTAATTCGACACTAAGTTTATAGTTGTTCGTAAAAGCAATATTGTCCATAAATTTTTTTTCATGAAGTGATTCGCAATACAACTATCAATCAATTAATAATTGCTACAACAGTACAACTTATCAATAAGAGCTTCTTGATAAATATTATAAACTGATTATTAACTAACATAGCTGACAAGCTAATTTCTAATATACAAACAGATATATTTACAAGTTAAGCCCAAAATCATAAAAACATGTTTAAACTAAAACTAATCCCATAAATTACACATATCAAGATCTTTTTTTAATGACAATTTTATTAATAAAACATAAGTCGCTAGGCTAGAACCTAAAAACTTACAAAGGAAAAAGTAAAAACAAAAAATTACATCATAAATGCCATGCTAATTCTTTTAATTTTCCCCAATGTTTCAACTATCAAGATATATTTAGGGTCCTAACGGGGACACCGTAGGGATTTTTGGGGGAAGGTCAGATCTAAAGGTCACGGTTAGGGCTAACGGTCACGTTGTGCAACCTAACCGTGACCGTAAGGCCTTGCCGTCACGGTTTCCGTGTCAGTCATCCGACACCACGTGACAACAAAACGAAAAAATGACACTGATAAAGTGAAAACCAGTCACCCAACCGTCACGGTTTGCTTTAACCGTGACCTTTAGGGTACGAGGTACAGCTTTACGGTACGAGGTATTCTGTTGATGTTGACAAAAGGCCCCGGGATTCTTGTGACACCTACTTCGAACCGTCACAGTTAGGCCAAACCGTGACGGTTTGTCGTCCAGATTTTCACAATAAATACCTCCACAATTTAATTCAACAACCATTACCGTCTTTCAATTTTTTGAAGTATATTTATCTTTATTTTTTTCAATAAAAATATCCTTCTGATTTTCAACATAAATAGTCTTCGTCATTCCAAAAACACGTTAATTCGAAAACAATGCCGAGTTCGGGAGATCATTATCAAAAGCCGAAGCTTCGAGATTTGAATGAGGAGCCACATATCGAAAATTCGAACCAGGTTGAAGTAGTATCTGTTTTATTATAACTTCTTATTTGAAATATCTAACCATTATCTTTTTTAGGAATATTACGTATACGGGAGTAGGAAACCAACCCGTCGAACACATTTGTTGAAGAGGCGTACAACTCGTTATTTGGACCGACGGGTTACGGTGAAGGGTACAGACATCCCCTTACCATTCTTACGGGCATGCCCCGAACACGTACTACTCACAAACAGAGCTAGATTACGGACATCTCCAGTACCAGTCAGAACTAGAAATTACACATATGTGGGATACTTTTAATTGGAATGACACAGATGAGAGTGACGGTTCGGTTCACCTCAAAGAAAACCAAGGGGACACTGCGGAGCACGATGGGGATGAGGATCGGATAAGAAATGCTACGGTTTCTTATAAAACCGATAAAGTACAAAGAGTTTTCATTCTTTTGTTTATTTTATTTTTTTGTTTGTTTTCTATATTGTTTTTTATGTCTAACTTTATAATTTTTTCATTATTTTGATTCTCGTGAGTACTTGAAAAAGTGAGTTAAAATGAGAGGACGCGAGCATGGATGCGTTATTGTGGTGGGTCGGTCATGAAAAAAGGATGTGGAACTATTATGCAATCGCAGTGGTGAACCTAAATTTCATAGGGAAGTACGTAGGAAAGAGTAACAGTTGGATGTTAGAGGTGAGAAACGAGACGCACAACCACGATCCTGTTGTGTACGAGGAGGGCCACGCACATCTTAGGAAGATGACCGCCGAAGAAATTGATCTTGTCGAGAAGTTACACAGGTAGCACGTGCGGCCATAGCATATCCATTCAGCCGTAAGGGAGCAGTTTCCCCACAGCGTCTGTGTTGTTCAGGACATATACAATCCGATGTTGAAGTTTAGGGCTGAGGGGAGAAAAGGCATGACACCCATACAGGAACTTGAAAACCTGCTACAATTTAAAGAGTTCGTGTATGAAACACGGACGAATGCAGGTACTAAGGCCGTGGAAAATGTTTTCTTTTGTCATCCTACTTCGTACAAAATATGGCGCGCATTCCCGCACATGATGTTGATAGACACGACGTACAAGACCAACATGCACAACATTCCGTTTGTTCAGGTTATTGGCGTTACGTCAACGTCGAAGTCGTTTTGTATTGCGCACGCATTTATATCGAGGGAACGGCAGGACAACTTTACATGGGTCTTGGAGTGGATCAGAGATATGCTCGATGTGTGTGTGGAGCCCCGCGTTATTGTCATAGACAGGGACCTGGCCCTGATGAGCGCGTGTGACACAGTGTTCCCGAGTGCTACTAAAAATCTATGCAGGTGGCGCGTTAGAGAGAATATCAAAAGACGGTGGAACATCCTTTTCAAAATCGACATGTGAAAGGATTTTTCATACTGGTGGAAGACCCTGTGTTCGTCTCCCACAGAGGCATTGTACGATTACAATTGTCACCGCCACCCAGGCGGTTAGGCCATGACGGTGCTAGCACCTCTGGCGTGGGCGGGTCAGGTCAGGGCAGTGATGCAGACATGGCAGATTAGATAGATATTTTGTTTGTATTTTATTTTTTTTGTATGTACAAACTTGTTGTATTTATATATGTAGTTTCAGTTATAATGTTTTTGTTGTATTATGATGACTTTTATATTTGATTGTATTTGTTTTATTGTGTTTGTTTGTTTGTTTAATTTATATTTATAATGTTGATAATGTTAATTGTATATGTATGAACCAACTTGTAATGTAACTGTATAATAACAACCGATTTTTACAAACTCGTAATTTGATAAAAATAAATTAAACACAAAACCGTCACATTGATAATAAAAAATACTTGTAATATGATAAATTAATAATAAACACAAAACACAAACTCGTATGTTATGATTAGGTTAACCGTGTGATAAAATAAAAATAAAAACAAACTAGTATGATTACAAAAATTTAGAAAATATATACAATATGTCACGACAATATTGACAAAAATTTACAAAAATTTTCTAAATATATACAATTTAGAAAAAAAAATACTTGTAATATGATAAATTAATAATAACACAAAACA
The DNA here is from genome assembly GCA_018326465.1 of Flaveria floridana. Lineage (NCBI taxonomy): Eukaryota > Viridiplantae > Streptophyta > Magnoliopsida > Asterales > Asteraceae > Flaveria > Flaveria floridana. The sequence goes on along the minus strand of BJCO01744247.1, from coordinate 19,005 downwards.
CAAACTCGTATGTTACGATTAAGTTAACCATGTGATAAAATAAAAATAAAAACAAACTAGTATGATTACAAAATTTTAGAAAATATATACAATATGTCACGGTTTGACCAACACGTGACATATACACCTCTAAAATCATAATTGCCCAACCGGAGCTCACTCAATTTCCCTCATTAATTACACACCCAATAATTGCAACCGACTCCAAAGAGTGTCTGAAACCTAATGGTCACGGCTAGGTCTCACCGTGACAGTTAGATTCTATACCCGACTCTAACCGTGACCTTTTGAATTGGTATACCCTAAAAACCAGCGGTGTCAGGAGGATTTCGCTATATTTGATGTGTGTGAAATGGAAATTGTACTAAAAGATATGCATGGGTAACTTTGATGATTTTTATACAAAAAGGGGTCAAAATTAACACCACGCAATTGGAGAATCAAAAAGTCAACAATGCAGTTATTTAAACGTGGCATTCACTGCAGCAGGGCCCCTGGAGAGTATAGTACACGCGCTAGAAAAGATATCACATGTTTTATTTTACCAAGGCAAAAGGAGCCCCCTTGACCCATCATCATCATCATCTCTCTTCTCTTTTTCATTTTAAAATGTAAAAAGATATATTTTTATAAATAAATAGAGCCTTTTTATTTTAAAATATAAAAAGGAATACTAATCCCTCTTTATTGGACATTATCTTTTTCATGAGAATGATTTACATCGTTCTCAATTAGAATTATACATAACCAAACATTTTTATATGCTTTTAGTTAAATTTAATTCGATAAAAATTAATGATGGGAAAAATAGTGATTTTCTTTGAACGGCGTGAAAAATAGTAATATACATTCTTGATATACATGTTTATATGTAAGGATAACATGGTATTAGTATGCATTTCTCATTGTTATGTGCTAGATTCTTACAACTTTAATTTAGTTATTTAAATTAAATTTAATTTAAATGGAATATTTAAATTTCAATGTTAATGGTGTAACTAAACTTGTAAAAACTCATATAAGGCAATTAAGCATCGTATTCAATAATTTATTACTTAAAAACTCTATTTGAAAGTTATTTATTACATAAAACATATTAAAGCACATCAACGTGATGTCATTAACCTACACAAATTTGCAAGCTTGGTGTCATGAACTAGGTTTCTCATAACGATGTCACTAAATGTATGCGTGTGGACTTGAATATATGAATAAATATTAAATAGAATAAAACTTTATAAATTATAAACGATATTCTAACATAAGACATGACTAAAATTACGTACGTAACGTGGTTTGAATAAATAAAATATTTAATAGAATAAAAATTTATTAATTATAAAAGATATTCTATGATAAAACATGATTAAAATTATATAAGTAATAAAATAATGATATCAACTTTTACTTTTGTTTTTAAACCTTTTCTTTTCTAAAAATATTTTGTATTTTTAAAAAAATTTGATGTTTTGAAAAAATGTCTTATTTAATAAAAAATTATTTTTTAGAAATAATATTAATTAAAAGATCTTTTTTATACATTAATTAAAAAATTATTTTTTTAAACCTTCATTTTAATAAAACCTTGGGTTTTAGGTGGCGAATCACACGTACACATATATGTTGGGTTCTGTGAATCGATAATAATTCTTAAGGGCTGTTTGACAATATCTGAATAATTAAGTGCTAAACCAATAAGAGGTCTGAACCACTAAGTGCTGAACCATTAAGAGGTCTGAACCATTAAGAGCCAGTATATCGGTTAACTATTCAAAGGCGAATGTCTGACCAATTCAGATAAGAGGTATTAACCATTCAGCATTAGATCTCATAACCATTCAGCATTAGTATAATGTTTAACCATTCAATGGCAAATGTCTTAACAATTCAGACATTTGCTCGTAAAACAAACAGTCTGAACCATTAAGTGTTGAACCATTCAGACATCTGAACCATTAAGAGGCTGATTAAGAGGCTGTCAATCAGCCCCTTAATCACACATACACATATGCTTTAGTTTTGTGAACTCATAAGAGTTATAAACGAGTCATTGGTTAAATTGATTTGGGTATGGAGTATGACTAATGCGTTGGGATTTAATGAACTAAAGCCTGAGGTTTTTAGAAAAAGACCAATAGAATGAATTTTGTGACATTGAATTGCGCCTTCTTTTCAAGTTTTTCTCATTTGAAGAATGAGCACCCAGTGATCTATGGTTCTATACAAGTCTCCACCTTGTTTTTCTAACAAGGCCAAATTTCAATAAGATCTGTTTATAACCCAACCTTTTTCTTTTTCAAAATAAACACATATGATCCACCTATTCTAATCATTTTGCTTTTCAACCCCACTCTTTCTTCATCAAATTTTTTTAAGAAGATTCCATTTAAACTATGTGTGTGGAAACACATAGTCATGCCTTCTAAATAGACTTTTACAAAAGAGAGCACATGACTATGTGTAGCATCTCACATATGTGTGTCCTCCAAAGTCCAAAGTTGAAAATATGAAAATAGGATAATATGTTACTTGACCATGTAACCTAAACACATAGTTATGTGTATTTTACTGGATTCTTTATTACAAGCATTAAAACACATGGCCATGTTGTGCGATGCACATAGCTATGTGCTACTGATCGGCGATCAAAAAATAACACATAATCCATAAGATCAGGCTTAAAATAAGGTTGACTGACAGAGTATCTGACATAAGTTTTAGATACTTCATTTTCTTATTTAATTATAAGTCGTATCAATCGCGTAACAGATAAAGAAATTTATTTTTTCACATCTTTCTCATATCTCCGTATAATTCCTTTAAGATTCTCTTTGGAGCACGAAGCTATTAAAACTAAATTAAAAAATATAAAACACAATCTTATAACAATCTTACTTAATTAACTAACACTAATTGACAAAATCTATACAAGGATTAAAACATAAACACTTTTTGTCAAGTCATGTAGTATGAAGAATCAGTTATCCTCAGCATAAGTTGTTAAGATGAGTTATCTCAAACATTTATTAAAATAAGAGAATATTTTTTGTTAAAATCTCATATGTGATAATACAGAGGGTTTCACGTTATGTTATGGGGGGGTTTCTCACCTAATATGACTTTCTTCTAGTGGTGGTTCTAGTAGTGGTCTAAGGTTTTGTATTCAAATAATGAACATGATCGAGTAAGACAGTGACCCGTCAGGGATACTTTATCTTGTGGAAGTTTCAACCTAAATATAAATAAAGAAAGTAATTTAGGGACAACTATGCACAATGAGAATCTTGAAGGACTATTTCTTCACCTGTGTTCTTAAATCCCAAAGTACATCAGTCAGCGTACAAAAATGGCAAATCGTCCTTGAGTTCAGAAGATAACCGACACCCAAATAGTGTTTTCACCCAATTACAACCCTTAAACACATCTTCATTCTTCGTTTTCAATCTTCTTGCACCGATCTTTCTGCGCTAGATGATGGGTTCCAACAGCTGCAACACCAATCATTCCAAGAAGAAGAAGAAGAACAAGCGTGGTGGCACCAAGAAACGAATGACCCTCGAGCAATCGCTCGCGTACAAATCCGTCAGTGAATGGGTTTATTTAGATAATATACCTTGTGCGGCGAATTCTGCCATCGCCATCGATGATGATTTCAAGGTGAAATTGGTTCATACGAAGGTTTCCGCTGAGAAATTGGTGTTTGAATTGCATTCTCATTCGATTTGTAGTGATGGATTCTTGTCCCCTTCAAAGCTTGTTGAACGAGCCCATCAGTATGGGGTATGTATGAGCTTCTAATACTGTTGATTTTACTGTTTCTTTCTCAGACATTTTGTCGAACACTTGGTGTTCGTTAGCTACATGATTCTAAATCTGTATGCGTGTTTCAATTGACATACGACTAAAGATTACCAATGTTAAATCTTCAGATTTGAATCTGATTGAACTTGATTAGTTTGGGTTCATATCAAAATATTGTTTCGTTTAATATGAATTTGTCGATGTATGTTTATATTGTGGTCTTCAAATTTTACTGTGATTATAGTGGGGATGAAGACTTCTGATCAGTTGCACTGCCATGACAAATGTAGTTAATATAATAAAGAAATTATAAATTTTATTGCATAGAGATACCCAATAGGCCATATATGCTAATTGATGCAATAAAAGATGGTAGGTGGTATCTAACAGGCTTATGGGATTACTATTTGGAAGGGACAAAACAGGATGCAAATTGTGAAGTTATGGCTGTCTTTGCAGTAAATTTAATGTCTGGGAACCCTATAGGGTTCACTTATTAGTGTAGGTATATTATAAACTTGGTTTTAGAAAGCATGCCTTAGGCGCGCGAGGCGATTTGAAGAAAGTCTCGGGACCTTGAGGTGATTCTTTTTCACGCACATGTGGGTCGTCAAAATTGTTGTATGGAGGAGGCTGATATATAAAAACAACCAAAAAGATGAATTGATTTTGAGTTGTTTATTTGATGAAAACTTGTTAATATGTAAAAGAGATGAAAGAGATGCAGATTTTGGTTGTACATCGAGCAATTCCTCGTGTACGTGAAGCTCCTCCTCTCGCCTTGGCTTTCGGGACCTAAGCTTTTTAAGACCAAAGCTATAAAGATAGATCTTTATCATTGTTTAAGACAAAAAAATATGGTAACTGTTTAAAATGTCTGTTTTACAAACGTAGTACTGCTACTTCAGTGTTTAACAAAATAATATTGTTCTCTTTTGTTTCTGGTAATTATATCATTTGTGAATTGATTAGTTCATTTTTGTTCAGAACAGGTAAAAGTGCTTTCTTTAACAGATCATGATACAATGGCTGGCATCCCCCAAGCCCTCGAGGCAGCTCGAAAAGTTGGCATCAAGATTATCCCTGGTGTTGAGATCAGCACCATTTTCACCCCCAGGTTATTTTTACACAGATTGTGTTAATATAATGCATAGATTAATATTTTTAACTTTTAGAAGTCTTCAATGAGTTTTTATGCTTTATTGAACAGAACGGAGTCTGGATCAGAAGAACCGGTTCATGTTCTGGCCTATTATAGCAGCTTTGGGCCATCAAATTTTGAAAAATTGGATCAGTTTTTGGCAAATATAAGGGAAGGGCGATACCTGCGTGCAAAAAACATGATTTCAAAGTTGAATAAACTAAAGTTGCCAATTAGGTGGGAGAATGTGGCAAAGATTGCAGGCGATGGTGTTGCACCAGGAAGACTGCATGTTGCTCGTGCTATGGTTGAAGCAGGCCATGTTGAAAATCTAAAACAAGCTTTTAGCCGTTATCTTTATGATGGTGGACCCGCTTATTCCACGTAAGCTATCTTTTACCTTCAGTCTTCCGTTTCATCTTGTCAATATCAATCGGGTTGGGTCGCATCCAACCGTGCTACGTCATAATGGGTCATTTTTGTACACCCTGAAAAGGTTGGGTCGAGTCAGAACACTTTTTATGCCAGTTTTTTTTAACCTTTTTATTATAAATTATCAGTGTTATGGATCACTGAATTTGATAATAATTAATTGTTTAAATTGAAGTGATATAAAAGGTTCTATGCATTAAAACTACACTTTAGGTGGTTTTTAACTCATTTTGCTTCTAGGTTTTTTTTTAATTTATTTTAGCCATTTGATCTGTAAGTGATGACTGAACTGACCCATTGATTAGTAAATTTTTTTTTATTATGTTATAGTGGAAGTGAGCCTGATGCAGAGGAAGCAGTGAAGTTGATCTGTGAAACTGGTGGAATTGCGGTATTGGCTCATCCATGGGCTTTGAAAAACCCCGTTGCTATTATCAAAAGATTAAAAGAAGCCGGTTTGCACGGGTTAGAAGTTTACAGAAGTGATGGTAAATTAGCAGGTATGCACCCCTATGTCCCATTAAAATCATCCCCATTTCCTATAAGATTAATAAAATTAGAATAACTTACGACATGTTATTTGAATGGTACGTACAGCATTTAGTGACCTAGCAGACACATATGATCTTTTAAAGCTTGGGGGCTCGGATTATCATGCAAGAGGCGGCAGCAGTGAGTCAGCTCTAGGAAGTGTGAGCCTTCCAGTGGTGGCGGTTCATGAGTTCCTTAAGGTGGCTCGACCAATCTGGTGTGGTGCTATCAAGAACACAGTGGACCGTTATGTGACTGACCCCACTGAATCAAACCTAGACCATATATTGAGATATGCCAAGATCAAACTAGCCAAGGGTGGTGGTGTTTCCTCCATTACTAGCAATATCCAGCTCATCCACGAGTGTCTTTCTCAGTGGTTAACTAATGAAGAACAAAAAAGCGGTGATTTTGAAGCTATTACACATGTTGAAGACAATCCCATGGAACCCTAAGTTTTTTAGTTGGTGGCAGGTATCAAGTTTTTCTTTACTGAGCCTTTATGGATTCATAGTACAAATTCAATGTGATTCGGTATTTATGTTATTGCTTCAAGGGTTGAAACTTGAATGGTTAATTTCTAGATTTTCGATCATTATACAACCATTTAGACTGGATTGCACACCTAGACTTAAAGATGCGCAAAGGCCATCTGTACCGGTTCTTGGCCTGGTCAATGTGTTAATGTGCTGGTTTCAATCCTTGTTTTGTCCGCTCCGATTATAACTGGTCTTTAAGATTTTACAGAATAACTAGTTCTCTCTAGACTCACCTATGGGAAATATGATTATTAGCTACTAATGAAATAAAACAGGTCCTAGCATTTAGTAACTAGTGGACATGATCTAAACACTAATTGATCTCTTTCATCACAAGGTCCTTTATGAATAACATTATAAAAGGTCATGTTTACTGGTTCCCCTTTCTTATAATTTCGTATAATAATATAGGGATCGAACTCACTTTTTGCCAACCCTTCCCCGGTGCCAAAAAGGAGTCCCTAGCAGTACCGAGCGTACCTTTCCTTTAAGTTGAGTCACTCCGTACCTTTCATTCTCTTAAGATCTTTATATATCTATTTTCCTGATTCAGTTTTGATAATATCCTTATCAACCTATAAGACAGCACGATGATAAAACTCTATACATCTACCTTCATCTTCTTTCATCTTCTATCTTTGTTAGAATATTAGTCGTATAACGATCTTTCTATCTATTGAAAGCCACTACTCTAGTCGATCCAGCCTTCCTGAAAATCATTACATGAACCTGAGCATGACTTTTCTATTTGCAAGTTCACACAAACACAAGTAACACAGGTAACACAGAAGTTTTTAAACTTCCTTTTGCATTTTACTATTGAAAATACAGATTTCTACAACAAAATATACAAAGATCTATAAACAATTACTCTAGAAACATAGATCTTGACACTTGTTTCTCCTTTTGACATGTGTTTCTCTTTTTGACATGTTTATACAACTAGTTTAAGTTTTGAGATAAAGCATCTTTCAAATAATTAAAATTGTCCTTAAAAGAGACGTCCTGGCAGTAAATAATGTACTCAATTAAAGAGTTGTGAGTACTAGTTTTGCATGCGGAATCCAGAAAATCCAAGGCAGTGATGTTATAGAAAATTATATTTATAACTACGCTGGCTAATACAGAAAACATAAGTTTTGACATGAGATAATTGTTCAAAAATTTTACAAGCTATTATTCGGCCACCACTCCGATTCCCGGTAGGACCGGTTGGACCGGCCGGTCCGATCCGGTCTTCAAAACATTGGTTTTCCCTTAATGCGGGACATGCGGCCCTAACCAGTTGCGTCACAGACTGAGCTTAACAAGGTTTTTAGGCTCGCTTACAAGCCAAACATGCTTGGCCGGTCCATTTGCTCAACTGTTTTTACATCTCTACGCAACTCAGAGCTTTAACCTCAAACCAGTACATGTATGGGTCTGTAAAGAATTAACCCAAAGCGGGTTCCAAAAGACAGCTCTGTTTACACATACCCAAAGTGGCAAATAATTAGGCTACAAATCTTTCAAGTCAATAAGCAATGGTTCAAAAAAGTGAAAATGGTAACAGATTTGTTTTTTCTCTCAACCTATCATGGTCAGCGGTTGCTCACAAACTTCCAACAAGCACCAACCACCACCAAGTTCAAGGCATTACAGACGACCAGTCGAAAGCCACTAAATTACAAAATATATCGATGGAAACTTAAAAAATTAACTTGAAAATTCTAACAGAAAAACCATTGATCATCTGCATTTGCCTCCAGCATTCTCAATATCAACCAGTTGTAACTTCTCACTGCTTTGATATCAAAAACTTAGCCCAGCTTTCCGATTTCCATCTTCTTCCTTAGAGCCCTATGACCATGGTAAACAAACGAATCTACAATTCCTGCAACTGTGAATATACCTGAAACACGAACAAAACCCGAGTTAAAACAAAAACAAATATATACACGAACATTAATCAAAAGAGAAGCATATAATTATATTATTTACCTCCAACGATGGCACAGACATTGGTAATGAAGTGCAGGAATGATATGTGCGTTTCTGTAAATGTCACCTGCACAAGCCACCAATTTGTTATAACAAATAAATTTCTTGGTATGATATTCGGTTTTGTGAAGATATATTCATTTTAGACTGAATTGTCTCAAGTATACCTTAATTGGTGAAAGGTCATAGAAGAAGAAGACACCAGGGAGAGAACGTCTGCCAAATTCCGGGCTCTTATAGTGTTCTGTCACAGAGAACTATGCGTACACAAATGCAAAAATTTAAATAGAAATAAAGAAATTGACTAACATTTTATCTTTGAAGTTGAGCATATACCTGATTTGACTGAATAGTGTGACCTCTAATATTAGTGTATATGGTTGGTACCACCTGGAATTGTAATAAAATATTGAAAATTATTCAGCTTTTTTATGTACTTTTAACAGGTTTGACAAAAGGAATAACAAGTATCGAATAAGGGTGCAAAACCTTAAGAAAGTACTGATACATTCCGTTTGGATTTTCTTGAAACCATTGCACTCTGAAAAGAAGTTTAAATGCAATGATGTAAAAGCAACAAAAAGCAAGGAAGTTTATGGCAGAGAGAATCAAAAGCAAATGTGTTGATTATGGTTACAAAGACAACGTAATTACAATAAAAATCTAGAGTTTTCAATAAAAGGTTTAGGATGTCATATGCATTAAAATATTTTGGCTGATTTCAACCCATTCGACTAAATGTTTTTTTTATTTCACCCGTTGAGATAAGCACAACCTAAATCAAAGTAGGGGTGCTAAAAGAGACGTGTCCGCGGGTTAAACCGAACACCAACCTAAAATTTGACGCATGAACTCGAACACGGCATACATATTGATAGGTTGACACGAACATGACCCGTTTAACTTGATCTTTTTTTCCAGGTTGATATTCTAAAATTATTTAGAACCAAAAGTAAAATGTCAAACTACATGTAATAAACTAAAACATGATGTTCATGTCCCTTTCAATTTTTAGGTTTGGCATAAAATAGTAAAATACACAACTGCATTAAGTTATGAAAATACATATGCCTTTTTAAATAACATATACAAAATAAATGGTATAGATAAGTCAACCAAAAAACCCGCCATGTTGACCTAAAACCATTTAGGCTAAACAAAAACCCGCCAGATTCATCTTAGGTTCGCATTGTGTCAGAAATTGTAATCCATAACCGAGGCATTCGTAAGTAGATGAGTCAAAATTGTCACCTCTACAAAATACACGTAACAAAAGAAAATTACCCATCAAGAGGATTTAAAATCCCAGGATAGTAGTCTCCAAATGATAATTTATTTATCCTATGACTTATCTGCACGAGACATCAACATATTATTAGCATAAAAGATAAACATATTGGAGTGAGAAGGCAAAATTTCAAAGTCATACAACCCGCAGCTGAATCACTTTAAATTTTGAAATAAATTCAGAGCAGAAGTGATGGCTTACATTATAACTATCCTCTTGAAAAGTCAGCAAATCAGGGATGTGAATACTTGATTGATGAAAGCTCTTGATAAAGTGAAAATTTCCAGCCACTTTGTTAACCTCTAGAGACCCATAAATATTGCATCCTTCACCTTCTTCATCTTTGATCTTCTGTGCAAAACCTTCCCGTTTGCACTAAAGAAAAATAGTTTAAGATAATATAATCATGACGGGACCAAAAAACATCATAATAAGATTCAATATAGAGATTGAAAATTTAAAGTAAGATTATTCCATTTTCTATAAATTTGACAGGACAAATGAAAAATGTTACTTATATACGTTGCAGCTGACATTATTTAACATATTATAAACGTTCATCAACAATATTAAATAGACTAAAAATATATGTTTCTTCCAACCTGGTCAATCAAATCAGGATTTGTCAAACCCCAACCTTTTCTCCGATATGCTTCACGAACTTCTTCACATGAATTGCAGCATTCATCATCTGACTGCAAACAGAGAAGGCACACTAAGGAACATTCCAAAAGACTGTCTATAAGAATACAGTGGAGGTGAGAAACAAATCTTCTAGACACGTATCGATGAAGTTGCAGCATTTGCAAGTATGATATTTAGTACCAAGTTCCAAATATCAAACAAAATAGATGCTTTCTACACTCGAAGAAAACTATATAAATTGCTTAAGAATCAGCACCCACAGTGAGTTTCCAAAGCCAAAAATGGTAATTTTACATTCTCATTCCACGAAGCCACTCAACATTTTGCCATATAGATTATTTAGTGGAAATTAATACAATCGTTGAAAAGTTTAAAATAAAGTGTTTTTTGGTACACAGTGTATAAAATGGGGGAGGAATTATTACGCAAGAAGAATTACACTTGAGTGAAATTATCACGCAAGAATACTTCCTGCATGATAATTTCACCTTTGCATGATAATTCCATCTCTGCGTGATTATGTTACCACTAGCGTTATAATTCCACCCATGACATTTCCTCTTGCATAATTATTTTGTACACTTCACATGAAAAATCCACTTTGTACTATAACTTCCCCCGAGAATCTTTAGTATGAAATTATTCAATCTATAGAAAACTAGAAAAATTGGTTAAGCACTTTATTTAAAAGCTCCATGAAAAGAACGCTTTTCTTAGAGGGTAGAAAGAGAAAAGAATGATTACCATTTCTGCACCAAAGCATGAACCACAATATGTTTCATTATGCTCAAGCCTGCCACCATGTCTTTGCAAAGGCTTCTCAATCTACAGAGCGCACATGACAATTAAAGTTTAAAAAATAAATAAATAAATCAAATGGCTTGAAGATTGACACATGAATACATGATCTCAAAAGTAAAAGGTCTTATATAGTAACATGATCCAACTAGGTAGGCATAATCTTAGTAATACAATATAAGTAATAAAATTAATATAACAACAATAATAAAAATATAATCCATAAGTAAAAAAGTCAAATGCATGTCATATCTACATTATATAAACAGACCAAAGAAAATAAACAAGTTATTTAGGACAACCCATTACTATATGCACAATCATAATTCATAGGATGGAAAAATTGCACTAACCTGGGGACCACCAATTCCTTCTTTTCTCTCTTCAATGACTTTGCCATTGGAGTCAATTCTTTTCTTTATTATATCATGTCTCTGCAAGTTAAATTAATATACAGAGATAAAGCATAAGCACATAATGCCATATCAATAGATCAACTATTGACCATCATAAACATACAATGTCAAGATGTTGCTCCCCACTGATATCCATAGCATCAAGACTGAGCAGAGTACATGAAACAGCTGGAAATGTGATATCAAACTGCAAATAAAGCAATACATATCAATGGTGGTTCAAAACTTCTATGAACATAAGTTCACTTAGTATAAATGATGATTACATTAATATGTAGTTTTTCCCCTCTAGAAGTGTCAACTACAAGCTTAGTCTCAGTAACTGTATGGAGATATAACCCTGCATTCAGAAAATTAATTGTGATTCCATCAGTAAAGCAGTAACAAGAAGTTTGTTAAGTCGAAGGTAACAAAAAGCAAGTTAAAAAGTCATGGTAAAAGATCTACAACATGCCTGGATGAACAACCCCCCCTCTCACCCCATAATAGCAGAAAATCTATCTTTATTTCTATCCCTATAGCATTTTTTGTAATCCTTTTTTTACTACTGCTTCTATAACATCATCACTAACGTAAATCTTAAAGGTGACTATCAGAAGACAAACAAGTTGCTATTTTAAAAGTTTGATTGATTTCATATTAATTCTTTCACAACATATGACAGTTCTATAACCACGAGTTCTTACATCAAGTAGTTACATGCTGACAAACTTCTAAGACAAATAAACATTTTATGTTATAACTTCAAAAAACTATATGATTGTGTTTATGCAATTAATGTTTGAAAAAGAAAATATCATAATAAGATAGCGTTGCATTTTTTTAAATATAAATTATTTATCTTAATAACAAAAAGTAAGATCAATAAATAACAGAAAAATGGAGTATGGTAGTGGAAGAGGAAGAGGAAGTGGGTAAGGGTGCATGGGGTGAAGAGAGAGGTGGGTTCATGGGGATGCAAATGGCGGTGGGGGGAGGGGTCGCAAGGGAAGAGGGTAAAGGGGTGCTTGTGATTGTGTAGTTAAAGTAAATTAAAACAAAGGGGGGATTTAGATCATGATCCCACTATTAACATTAGTAAAATGGATGTACTTTGTAAACTCTCGGGCCAGATCATGATCCATGGCTAAGGGGTCAGATCACAGTATCACACTCCATAAAGTGTGTTTAGAACTTTAGATCAGTTCAGGATCCAAATCCAAACACAAATCCAAACAATTAATAGATCTGTGTACTCTCTGAACTGCAAAGGCAACATTCAGAGCAGTTTCTTAGTAGCAACTATGATTCTATAGCTTCAAGAAACAACATTGCTTCTTCATCGCTCTTTATTAACTTAAGTCTAGCTATAGCACAACCACCTGTAAACGCCTACATCGTACTTGACCAAACATATGCACCAGAAAACAGCCACTAAACAATTCGTTAAAAATATCATATGCATCTGCAAAGCCAGTTTCCTATGCTGGTCTAAGTTTTCTGCACCATGGGCTTGAACTTTTTATGAGTTTAGTGAGCACAAGTGAGACCAAATGCTCATATTCTTGGTCTAAATCCAGTTTTCCAGTTGACCACAAATATATACACCACCATATCTTCTTAAAGATACTTAGTGACAACAAGAATCGGGGTATGTTCTAGCCTAGCCCGGTAAACAATCCAACTCAATGAAGAAACAAACAAAGGAAAGCAAGTAAAAAAATGTCAATTGATGCACTATAACATCAAAGATCAAGTCAAATACCTCTAAGCACACTGACATATTAAGGTAACACATTTACATTATGTGTACACGCATGAAAACATAAGAATCAAGAATGCTTCAAGAGTAAAAATTGACTAAAGCACACTGACATATTAAGGTAACGCATTTGCATTGTGCATGAAAACATAAGAATCAAGAATGCTTCAAGAGTAAAAATTGACTAAAGCACACTGACATATTAAGGTAACGCATTTGCATTGTGCATGAAAACATAAGAATCAAGAATGCTTCAAGAGTAAAAATTGACTAAAGCACACTGACATATTAAGGTAACGCATTTGCATTGTGCATGAAAACATAAGAATCAAGAATGCTTCAAGAGTAAAAATTGACTAAAGCACACTGACATATTAAGGTAACGCATTTGCATTGTGCATGAAAACATAAGAATCAAGAATGCTTCAAGAGTAAAAATTGACTAAAGCACACTGACATATTAAGGTAACGCATTTGCATTGTGCATGAAAACATAAGAATCAAGAATGCTTCAAGAGTAAAAATTGACTAAAGCACACTGACATATTAAGGTAACGCATTTGCATTGTGTGTCTAATTGTTTGCTTAAAATACTTTGTTCTAAACCAAAAATCCCCATTATATCATATACAAGTCACCAACAACCAAAAGCAGAAGCATGAATCTGAAGCCACAAAACACCCACAAAGTAAAAGCATTTAGAAACCACAATCTTCCTGCATACTACAAACATATACCAATTCCACATAAACAAGCAATTGCACTGTTGATCCCCCTCAGATTCACGATCCAGTAATTAAATCTCCAACAGATGAATTAAAATTAGTAATACAGACATCAAGATCAGAACAACTACACAAAAAATAAATCTCTTTCACGACCCAAAAACAAGCAGTTAGTCAAATCAATCGATTGCAAAGAAGGGTATATACACACACAACAATCAAGAACATTACCGAGTTCAGAGAAGAACAGAAGCAACATCACGACGGAAGAAACAAGCGTTATAACACCGCCGGAGAGCGTACGGCTGTAGAAATCCTCATTGATTTTAGGGTAAGCGTCCAAATTCCGAACTTTGCTAAAAACCCTATCCATAATTCCGAATCCCTACAAACCCTAAAGCCCCAAATCGACAAAAACTGATCTTGAATTCAGATTACTCCTGTTTGGAATCAAATCAAGATTGCTTCTTGTGTGTGTGTGTGTGTGTATGCTTCAGTGTGTGTTGTTCGATGGAAATTGAAGTTGGTTGACGACGGCGGTAAGGGCGGCCGGCCGGCGGCGATTGTAGGAAATCTAGAGGGTTCGATTTGTTGAACAAATCTGGACTTGATTAAGCGAATTTTCGCCTGTGTTTGTTCATCGGGTTTTCCTATGAATCCGCGTGTTTGGTCAACGATGGTCTACTAACAAAAAGATTATGGTAATTACTAATTACGTGTTTACATTATTATATGTTTTAATCAAGTACGGTCATGAATATGATTTTTTTTTCCGAAAATTTTAAGCGCACCGTAGAAAATTTAGAGAAAACCGGATCTAAGTATCTAACCGTTACAATTTGGGCTAACTGTGACGGTTTGAAACCTAAAGGTCACGGTTCGGCCTAACCGTGACGGTTTGAGCTTTAGAGAATGTTCTGCATCTCGTGATTGGGTTAATTATTGGGAGTGAATTGAGTTAATTATTGGGAGTGGATTTTATAATTTTGGTGGTGTATATGTCAAAGCCGTGACATATTTGGTATAATATTTAATTTTTTTAATCATACTAATTTGTGTTTATTTTTATTTTATCACACGGTTGAACCTAATCGTGACATAAGAGTTTGTGTTTTGTGTTTATTTTTATTTTATCATATTACGAGTATTTTTTATGTTTGATTGTCATCGCTTAGCCTCGTCGAAAACCATAAAAACAAATGTTGACATTATCATAAACAACGTTGTGTTTTTATTTTATCACATTACGAGTTTGTGTTTTTGTGACGTTACAACCAAACATAAAAAATATTATTATTATTATAATTATTATTTTTATTAGAGTATATTATTATTATTATTATTATTATTACTATTATTATTATTATTATTATTATTATTATTATTATTATTATTAATCATCATCATTATTATTATATAGATGATCGTAATCGATTTAGAGATGGTTTATTGTAGCTTTAAAACGTCACGGTTTGTACACGTACGTATCCGCGACGTTTTATTTTCTTTTTACACAATATAATTAGATGTTTATTATTTTTAGTATAAAAATATTATTATTTTTATTATAAAAAATATTATTTTTAGTATATCTCAAAGTGGCACGGTTTGACCAAATCGTAACCTTTTGATTCAAAAAAACATCTCAAAGTGTCACGGTTTGACAAAGCCGTGACCTTTAGACTTCAAACCCTCACTGTTAGGCCTAACCGTGACGGTTAAGTCCGATTTCCCCCCAAAAACACACGGGATGTCCTCCTTTTTTTTTTAAGAAAGAGTTTTATTTTTAGTGATGTCTAATTACATCTATATTAAATCATAACAGGTTGAATAGTTATAATATTATTTGTTTATTAACACTCTTTTGGTTTTCTCTTCCACTACTGAGGCTTTCCTCCTCAGTGTCGTTGATTTCAATGGTTGTGATGGTAGTCGTGGGACTAAAGTTTTCGGAGGTGTGGTGTGCGATGGTGGTCCTATTGACGACGGTGATGGCGGTCACCCTACGGGTTTTCCGATCTGGTTGCCACGCCGGCCACTTGCATTAATTAATACCGCCTCCCGGTTGTTCTTCTCGATCCGGCCGGTGAATGTCGTGCTCTCCTGATCGACCTCCCTTCCGTTTTGTCTCCAGCGGCCGGCGGCTCATCCCCACCATGAGCTTGATGTTGATGTTGGCGGTGGTGATGGTGGTCCGGTCGATTTGCTGCCTTATTTGGGGCTGATTCTGCTATCTTGATGGTGGTGATGGTGGTCAGGTTTGTTTGAGTTGTGTTGATCATGTGATGTTTACCTCATATGTCGAAAACGACGAGCACTCGCTTAACTGAGACTAGCTGTGGTTGGGGATGTTGTTCCAGTATATCCATTTCAATGGCTATGATTTAAATGCAAAACTCATGTTTGTTGTCATGGCTTGGTGGCCATTTATGGTATGCAGTATCAAGCGAACAGCGGTTCTAAGCACGTTTAATACTAGTTTATTATTGTTGTAAAGTGTTTGTTCTTTAATTGTTCGCTTGGCTATGATTGTATTCGGAAAAAAATTATCCACTACGGTGGCGTGGCAGCCATAACTGGAATTTGGTTCTGAGTCTATTATTTAGTCTGTGATGTATATACAACTATGATGGCTTATCTAAGTCATGGTTGACGATATGTTTATCACGTACATGCAACACGCGTGCCTGGATTTTACTAGTTCTATTTAATCTGGTATTTCTAATGATTTGAGTCTATAAAAATATGTAAATATTTGAGTACTCTATAATAATATTATGATAGAATAAACAGCCGAACATCTTACTATTATATTATTAGGTAATGGACATGTGTGTGATAATGTGGTATGTTTTGTGATGGTTGCAATCATTTCACATGTGTTAGCATGACTTATGGGCTATGGCATTAAGTTTTGGTTGTGTGTGATTGGTTGACTTTGAAAATAGTAACAGGAATCATTGATCTGCTTCTAAAGATAGTAAAAGCCTAATTGATTAGATTATAGATTTATAGGCATGATAATAAAAATCAGAGGTTTTGTGGTTTAAATTTTGACGGTTTTCATATTGGTGTTGTCTGACACTCATTCTATCTTTGCTCCAGCGAAGCTCCGTCATTCTATTTTCGCACTCATAAACCTCTCATGTTCTATCTCCACCCCCAACGAGTCTTCCTCTTTTCTCTCTCCTCTCATAGAAAAAGTATTAATCTCATCTCATACGAATCACAAGCTATATCTTATCACCGTATCTGCAACTCCCTTGAACCTCCCAATATCTCTACCATTCGTCAATCCTAAAAACCTCGTTACATGTACTCTAATGAGATAAATCATTGTTAGGGTTGTCATCACTTTATTAATAAATGTGATGAAAAATGAACAATACTCTTTTAGCGCTTTATTGAATTTACTGTAACAACCAATCCAATAATTCCTTGGCCACATTTCTACATTATGATTGGACCGTATTTTTTTTTTTTGAACGGCCAACAAAATATATTAATATAAACTAGCAAGCTGCTAGATAATATACACCAAATCATAATAAAAACGCACCAAAACAACACCAGGCAATAACAACAACTACCAACTACACATATACTTAGAACACCACATGTGCCAAATCAAAACACTCCCATTGACCCCAGGTAAGGACATCCATCTTTGCTTTGCATTTGACCCAAAGGAAGCTCCTTGTTTTGATTTCACATATAACTCTGCTCAGCGGATACTGCTTTCTTTCAAAAACCAACTTGTTTTTAGTTTCCCAAATCATCCACATCGTAGTTAGAATAATGGCTTGGACCACCTTCTTCCATTTGAAGGACCCCTTATATACGGTGTTAATGTCTAGAAGATCACGAATTGAAAACGGGAAAAATCTTGGCAATTTACACCACCTTACCACTTCATTCCAAACGTCTTGGGCCCAATGGCAATTTAAGAATATATGATCTTCCGTTTCATCCATTTCACAACACAATGGGCAGAGCGTATTGTGAACCTGGATATTCCTTTTTACCAGCGACACCAAAGTAGGAAGACGGTGTAATTCCGCACGCCACGCCAAAACGGACAACTTACTTGGTACCCAATTATTCCAGAAAATAGGTTGCCCAACACCACTACGGTTATTAGTCGACATTAGATTTTTAATACTAGCTGTGGAGAAATCCAAGTTGCGTCCAATTTTCCATATCCATCGGTCATTCGACCCCGAAAGAGACACGGTCCCTAGGACCTACAATAGACCGCTCATTTTGTTAAATTTAGAAACAGAGGCAAGATTCCTTTTCCATTTGAAGTTTGGTACATTGCTTGGTGACGCCAATCGCTTCGATAACAGACATCGTTTACACGTTTCCAAGTTGAATAGAGAAGGAAACCGCGTAAAGAGGGGCTCATCTCCCGCCCAACGATCAATCCAGAATAGAATCAACCGTCCATCACCCGGAATTGCTTGTATAAGAGATGGAACACTTATGTCATATTGATCGAGAGACGTATTAATCTTTATAATGTTATTCCATGGACCAGGAATAGAAATCTTAGCTGGAATGAACGACCAAGACCTTGACGACCCATGAATTGCCCAAATAACTTGTTTCCATAGCCCAACCTTTTCCGTCTTAAATGTAAGGCCCCGATCGCCGGGCGCCCTACTGTTGGTGGTTCATCGCACATAATACATACATATAGTAAATGTTCATAAAACAACGCAGCGGAAATGATAAAATATGCATTCTCATTCATTCATAAAAGTCATTACATAATTGACACGATTACAAAGACAGCTTTCTCTACTTTGTCTATCTTCTCTATGATTGCTGAGGACTCATATAAAAGAGATTATTTAGGTAATCTCAGGTTTTATATGTCTCCTTAGCAACCCTAAGATCATACAGCGACCTCTAGAGAAGATATTAAATTCAAACATATAAAAATTATATTTTATTCTAAGGAAT
>BJCO01744242.1:0-12874 GCA_018326465.1 Flaveria floridana | reverse complement strand
TATTACATCAGTGTAAGACATGAAAGACTTTTACATTTAAGATCATAAACTAGGTACATCAAGATGTATCAACAAACTCCCCCTTGGACCTAGTTTAGTCTATTGTCTAACATTCTTCACATGCTCTTGGAACTTCTTGTACTTCATTTCTCTTGTGACTCCAATGTGTATCTCGAACACAAAGCAGAGTCTTATCACGTGTTGAAACTGTAGAGCTTGTACAATGTCCTGCATGTCATAGAATAGTGGCCACTTGTAGAGAGTATAAACATCATCTGCAAACAAGTTAGTTAGCGACATAAGGTCAAATACCCGGATGGTCTCTATTTTCCCTTCCTTATGCAAAACTATGACCGCTTCACCTGTCCGCCAGTCATAATACCACCACTTTAAGTGTGGAGTGAAGTCCTGTGGCATCTACCGAAGTGGGGTCTTAGACATTGTGCGTGGAGGACTCCACTTCAGCACTACCTTAGGCCTTCCAGATATATGATCAACTTCGGTCTTATGTATGAACCTCTTAGGTTGTTGAGGCCTGAAGTTGACCCATCTCGTGTGGCATTCCTTCTTCAGCGCTGTCTTGAACCAACCCGACATCTTCCTTGGGTTGGCGTACAAAAGATCTAAACAGGCAAGCTTGTTCAGTTCAAAACTAGGAAGAGTTTTCAGATCGTGAGGATATCTGAAGTACTCAATCCCATTCTCTCTTTTAACAACATATACATCCAAGTCCACAAAATATGCCCAACTTATTATCATGCCCGAAACCTTTTGATGCTTTTTCACTTTGTATAATTTGGTGTAGGCGTTCACTTTTGGAGGCACTCTTTGGGCTTTCATCTCAGACAAACAAGCTGCCTACTCAGCCTTCTTTAGGTCAACATCTATGTCCGTAGTTTGGGCTTTCCCTTCCTCTGTCTCTTTCTCCTTCTCAGTCTCATTCAATTTCTCGAAAGTAGCACTGCCAAATGTTTCACCCAAGTTAGGGATAACATTGCCCTGTTGTTCAGTGTACTGAGGATACTCTTCTAAAGTGATATCCTCTATCTCAATTTCATCCACATCCTGCAGCTCCTCCTCACTTACAACGTCAACCTCGGGAGCATCTTTGATGAGCTCATCTGGATTGAGTCTAAACATGTCAGCGAGCTGCTCGTCAGTAAGATCATGTATGATCTCTCCCTCCTTAGGAGTATTGCTCACAGATCGCCTTACGATCCCTTGCAAATCAAGAATCATGGTTAGCTGAGTCTTGATTTCCTAAGGGGGGCGACTTTATAGTCATCTGTCTGTTAAGCTTCATCTGTGTGATTAAACATTCAACACATAAAACATAAACTATTAATCAAGATATTTAAACATTAATAATCATTAATTACATTAATGTAATACATAATTCAAGTACAAAAGTTGTAAATACATAAACGTTTAAGCATTACTTTTGCCTTGACTAGACGTTTCTTTTGCTTGAGGAGCTGAGGAAGAGGGTCCTTGATCTTGATTACACTTCGTGCTCCTCTCCCGAGCAGATGGATTTGAGGCAGATGCAGATGCATCACCTTCCTGATCATGCTCATCCTCATCATCTCCTTCCTTATCTTTCCCACTTCCTCCCACCTCAACCTCATCATCATCATCGTCCGATTCATCATCAGAAGAATCGTCCTCATCATCGTCTCCATCATCACCATCTTCTTTTATCTTCAGGGGCTCACCCTTCGTCCCTTTCATCCTTAGCATCAGCTTCTTTTTCTTCTTCTCCACCTCCTCAATCCTCTTAACCAATGCCATCAGTAGCTCATTCTGTGTAGTAAGGGCACGGTGAGCTCTAGCTAACGCTATCTCATGAGCAGCGTCCCTCTCTGTCAGATGGGCTATCTGTTTGCCCTAAGCAGCATTGACTGCCATCAACTGATCCATCTGGTTAGCTCTCAGATCATCTGTCGTGAGTAGCTTGAGCACCAGTCTGTTGAGGCTAGCCAACTGCTCCTCTAACCCAACAATGGGTAGAGAAAATCCCTGTGGAGGTGTAAATGAGGTGGAAGGGCCTGGTTGGAGTGTAGTAGGAGTGGTAGTGGATGTGGTGTATATGGGAGTGGGGATGAAAGTGGGGTGTGGTGGAACTGATGTGGGTATGGTAGGTGCGGTAGTGGGTGTAGTGGTGGCTGTAGTGGTGGCAGTAGTGTTGGCTGTAGTGGTGGCAGTAGTGGTGGCAGTAGTGGTGGCTGTAGTAGTGGAAGTGGTGGTAGGAGTGGTGGTAGTGGTGGTAGGAGTAGTGGTAGTGGTGGTAGGAGTGGTGCTAGTAATCAAGACAATCTTACGTCTCTTACCCTTCTTGCCGTGAGGCTGGGCCATTCTCTTCCTCCTCGAGCCCTTGGCAATCTGGGCTCCCCCTAGGCTAATGGGCTGGTCGGGTGTATAGGTAGGATCAGTGATATCAGCATCATCACCCTCTGAACCAGCCTGGCGTCCCCCAACCACCTTTTTTCCCTTTTCGGTAGCCATGACTCGGCTACCGACAGTCCTTGTCAGAGGCTCCTCATCAGACTCCTTTTCTTCCTCATCAACCAGGAAGTCCCGGTGGATAGCAGCCTGCTCAGATCCACCGGAAGTAGAAGCATTCCTATATGGAGGTGGTGGAGATATAGTAGACGTGTCTATGGCCTGTGTTAGACTGGGGCCAGCATCTCCACCATCCTGACCATCATCATGGTCGTCATTATCATCATCATCGTCGTCAGTAGGAACCACGATGGGCTCAACGTTTGAGTCACTATCGTCGTGATGCCACTTTTTACGAGAGGGTACCATGTAATCCTCGTTGGCCAGATGGCCAAAAAGTCTCCTTACCGGGGGCTTCACCTGCTTCCCCCGGTATACCTTCATCCGACCCAACGTGGTGTCATCCATCACATCTAAACTCACCACGTCGTCCTTCTCCTTAGGTAACTCAGGAAGCTTCTCATCTATAATCATCTGTAAGAATCTCGGATACATACAGAAGCCTTCCTTACCCTTGGCCTCTATGTTCTCTGTCAAGTATGTGAAGAACATGCGGGAGAAACTGAACGGGTGGTTTAGTACCAACGCAATGTATGCGTTCTAGATTTGGTCAGACATCTCGTTGAATCCTCCACGCCTAGAGGCAATGCCCTTAAGGATCACATGCGCCAGATAATTCAACCGGGGGCACATGTTGCTCTTGTTTAGCACACCGGCATTGATGTCACCGGCGTACTTGATCCTTAAGAAGCATCCCCAAACCGTTAGGGGATGCAGCTTGGTTGGGTAGGCTCCGTCCTCACCCAGATCCAAGACCCTGCGCATTTCGTCTTCCCCGATCTCTATATCTTGTTCGAAGATAGAGCTCCGGATACAGTAGGGCTCAACTGATCAGTCGACTGAGGCATTCTCCCAGAATGCCTACTGAATAGATCTGTATGGTGTGCAGGGAGTGGAGATGGCCTTGTAGATCCTCGATCTACGTAGAAAGGAAATAATCCTGGTGAACTCAGAAGCATTCTGAGAAGTAGCATCTTGATAAGCATAAATGTTATGCTTGGTGCTCATAGTCCATCTCTCAGCCATGTTGCTGTAACACAGAAAACATATACGTTAGATCCATTCATTAGAAATAACAATTGAATTTAAACAGATTGTGACCAACTGATTCAATCGTACGATTGAACCATATGACTGAGCTTAATCGTAAGATTGAGCCTGCGACTGAACTTAGTTGTATGCTATTCCATGCGGTTGAGTCAGTCGTGTGACTGAGTCACCGATTGATTCAATCGTGCGATTGAATCATGCGTCTGGCTCAATCGTGCGATTGAAGTTCATCAGTCTGTCCATTCGCATCTTGCGCTGTTCGACACCATAAATTTGAATATTGTCAAAACGTTAAATTACACTTCGTGTTTAGATTCATTAGGTTCGCAAGGCCTCGAAATAGCACTTAGTGTCTTTTAAATCAACGTTTACGTCTATTTAAGTGGTCCATTTTATAGTTTTAGTCCCGGTTCTTGTTTTGAACAATTTCGGACTTTTTAGGTTTGATTAACCCCCTTATTCGTCACGATTTCAGTCACTTAGTACCTGTAGATGAATAAGATATGGTTAGAAACAGAATTGGAGAGTAATCGCAATAATGGAAATTTGGGCAGTGTCCGAGTCTCAGGCGGTTTTTGAGAAATTTTGAAGTGGTAGGGTTTACGACCGACTGAGCCTCTATTTATACTGTTTTGGGGTTCAGTCGTGCGACTGGACCCATGCGCATGCCTCAATCGTGCGACTGGACCCATGCGCACGACTCAATCGTTCGACTGGGGTTCAGTCGTGCGACTGACTCATACTCCATCATTCAGTGGTATGATTGGTTCATTCTTATGATCCAATCGCATGGTTTCCCCCATACTCATTATCAGTCGTGTGATATACTCATACTTATGGTCTAATCGTGCGACTGGTCCATACTTATGGTCCAATCGTATGATTGGTCCATACTTATGGTCCAATCGTGCGATTGGCTCATACTTATGAGTCTGACTTCATCCATTTCTACATACACTGAAGTTTAAATTTTGATAAATCAACGTTATGACCAATGATCATCTCAGACATGATCTTTTAACATAAATCCTTTGATCACCTCAGACGTGATCCTTTTAGATGAGATCGTTTGGTCACCTCAGACGTGACCCTTTGAAATTTTCAAAACTTGATCATCTCAGACATGATCCTTTTAAACTCACACCAATTTGGTCACCTCAGACGTGACCTTTTTAATTTTATGATTCACAGAGTTCATTTAGTTACATAGTCCGACATAGACACCTAATCGATAGATAAAATAGAAAACAACGTAAATTGAAATAAACAGAACGTATTTTTATGGTTTTGTTTGAGGTGGATTGAAAACATTTTAATTTTCCTTAAACGAATTCTCCCCCTAAATAGGACAGCATCCAGCATTTACATCTTATCTGGAAAGACTCTTATAGAGTCATACAAGCATAAACATAATCATTTGGGACCCTTTAGCATATGTTTGTTTAACTTATTCTTATTTTTATGAGAGTTCAAAGCCCTAACAGGAAATCATACTAGAACTGTAAGAAGCACATAGGGATATGGACTGTCGATGATTGCTGTCATGATGATTGTCAGTATATTTGTTCACTTAAATCCATACACAGACTTTTGACTCATAATGGTGATTAATTAGATTTATTATTTCAATAAGCATTTGTGGATCCCACGCTTATATGGTAATCAACATTTCTCAGGAGATTTTTGAGCGGTCTACGGGTTTGGACAAGAAGAAACTATTCTAAGAGCTTTCAAAGAGATACCAAGCCTCAGGTTAGTGCCATCGCACAGCAGAGAGGCGCAAACAACAATGAATTCTAGAATATTTCGGTTATGTTTATCCTTAGGTCAGTGTCATCGCACAGTAGAGAGGCACACAACCTATCTTCTTGTTTGAGCACTTTTCTTTTACACATTACGCACCAACAACATTAGTCGTTAGCTTGATTACGTTTATCAATTTTTATGTGCTTTGCTCATTTTTAAGGTCATCCGCACACATTTGTGGCATTTATTTTGCTCGTCACCCCTTCTTGGAAATGCGTTGATTGTGTTAACCAGGGATAAGGTGGAAGCCCACAACTAGTTGAACTATTTAGTTTTAATTTGTTTCACCAATGAGGTCTACTTGTCTATTGTGTTGAATCTACTGACACATCGTCTGATGGACTAGCAACCTCTAGGCCAACTTTCTCTATATAGCCTCAGTAACAGGCTAGTTTACTATCATTTTTCCTTTTGTTTGGCTTATCTCAGACTTGTAGTTTTAATGTAACAGTTTGAACCTTTAAGTCCTTTTGATGTCCCAAACAATTAGTTCCCTACGTACTATCATATTCCGTAGTTTTAAATCAATCTCACAGATTTGATGTCCTTGCTTTTTAGCTTTTCTGCCCGCCCTTGTTTTTTTGAGTAAGTTAAATACTAACTACTGAAACTAAACCTATTCTGCCCCTAAAATTCTAAAATTGAAAATCTTTTTGTGTTTTTGGATTTTTAAAAACATGAAAATAAAATAAAGAAGAATAAAAATTAAGAATAAAAAGAAAACATAAAGACGGACTAAGTACTAGATTCATCTGTAATGACATCACTTTTTTTCTTGACGCCATTGAACTCTAAGAGATATAAAAACCGAGGTTTATCAAATGCTTTTGTGTAGAGGTAGGTGCGTTGAAAATCTGTATTAATTTTAACAACATTAATTAATTATTTTTAAAAACAGTCACGTAAAAGTGATATTTAATACCAATGTGTTTAGTCGTTGGGTGTTGGACCGGATTTTTAGTGACAACTATTGCAGCATAATTATCAACAAAAATAGGGGTGTTAGAAAGTTGCAAACCGTAGTCTCACATTTGCTATTGATTCCAGATGATTTAAGAACATCAACTTGCAGCGGCAACGTATTCGGGTTCATATGTCGATAGAGCAACCGACGTCTGCTTCTTACACTGCCAGGTGACTAAGCGTCTTCCAAAGAACTGACATCCCGCTGATGTTGACTTGTAATTCATCTTGCAACCATCGTAATCTGAGTCACTACACGCTGTAAGCTCAAAGTTATCATCATGAGGATACCACAACCCAAGTGTTGGAGTACCCTTCAGATAACGAAAAATCCTCTTTACCCTAATTAGATGATTTACTTTAGGTTTTGCCTGATATCTAGAACAGAGACACATGGAGTACATAGTATCAGGACGAGAAGCTGTGAGGTACATAAGAGATCTGATCATTCCTCGATACATGGTGGCATCGACCAGATCACCATTTTCGTCGGGTGCCACATCGTGGTTTGTGGCAAGTGGAGTCCTAGCAACCGGTGCATTCTCCATGTCAAACCGACTAAGGATATCTCTGACATACTTGGTCTGATGCAGGAAGATACCATTTGTTGTCTGATCTACTTGTAAACCGAGAAAGAACTTCATCTCTCCCATGGCGCTTATTTCGAACTCAGCTTTCATCACAATCTCAAATTCTTTACACAATGCTTCGTTCTTGGAATCGAAGATTATGTCATCCACGTATATCTGCACCAGTAGTAAATCACCGTCCTTTTCTTTGATGAAAAGTGTGCAGTCAATGACCCCTCTGTGAAAACCTTGTTTCAGAAGGTGAGTATAGAGTTTCTCGTACCTGGCTCGAGGGGCTTGATGAAGCCCGTACAAAGCCTTGTCCAGTTTGTATACTCTATCCCGATAAGGATCCTCAAATCCTTCGGGTTGACTGACGAACACTGTTTCCCGGATTTCACCATGAAGGAATACACTTTTCACATCTAGTTGATAGACTTTGATCTGCATGTAGGATGCATAGGTTAACAAGATACGAATAGCTTCCATCCTTACCACAGGTGCAAACACTTCATTGTAGTCAATGCCTTCGACTTGTCTAAATCCTTGAATGACAAGCTGAGCCTTGTTCCTGATTATGACCCCTTGGTCATCTTTCTTACACTGAAGAACCCATTTAGTGCCAATCACCTTTGCACCTTTTGGTCTGTCCACAAGTGTCCAGACTCCTAACTTCTTGAGCTGAAGAAGTTCTTTTTGCATAGCACTTACCCATGCTTCATCTTTTAAAGCCTCGCTAACATGCTTTGGCTCAACTTGAGGAACAAAGCATCGATAAGCACCATCGTTTAAATATCCCTTTTCCATGACTGCAGCATAATCAGCTGAGTATAGCTGATTTCTTGTTTGCACTCCTGATAGAATATCTCCAATGATGTTGTCCAGAGGATGATGTACATTAAATCGAGTTCCTGGAGTGGTGGGTACTGCGACTTCAGTATCCAGATTCTGAACTGTTGGAGTATGCGGTTCAGAAGTGTCAGCTGCATCATGATCAGGGGCTGTAGAACTTTCGGTTTGTAGGAACTTGTTCTTCCTATTCCACGTTTGTGGTTTCAACTACTTCATCATCATAAGAATAATCACTTACCTCAAGCTCTCCCCTTGAAGGGCTAGAAGTATCATCTAATGGAACGGATGATGTCGAGTCAGGTGTGGGAGCATTCAGAACATCTGCATCATTCGTGCAACTAAGTCATCTTCGGAAAGGGAAGGAGATAGATTGAAGGATTTGAAAAATCCATCATAGTCGAAGAAAAAGGAAGGTCCTTTTCCTGCAAGGGGGGTGGTGTATCTTTGAACATCAACATTGCACCACACTTCTACCTGACCAATTGAGATATTATAAACCCGTTTATCTGGTATGCTGTATCCAAGGAAGATACCTTCTTCTGCCCTCTCGCAGAACTTCCCAGTCTGATTCTTCTTTAGCAGCATGCAAGGTGCACCAAATGGTTCCAGATACTCTAAATTGGGTTTCCGTTGTTGGAGCAACTCATAACAAGTTTTTCCATGACGTTTGACTACCAAGACCCGATTTAGAGTGTAACATGCATTAGCTACTGTCTCTTTCTAGAATTGAACTGGCAGTTTGGAGTCAGCTAGCACAGTCCTTGCTGTCTCTATCAAGCTGTGATTCTTTCTTTCAGCAACACCATTCATTTGTGGAGTGTAAGCAGAGGTAAACTGATGAACAATTCCCTTCTCTCGACAGAAGGCCTCCATCCACTGATTCTTGAACTCTGTCCCGTTGTCTGATCGAATCCTTCTTACTTTTAGCTTGTAGAGAGACTCCAATGTGGTAACAAGATGTTTGAATAATTCAAATGTCTCTGATTTAGCTTTCAGAAACATCACCTAAGAGAATCTTGAGTAATCATCCGTCACCACAAAGCAGTACCAATCTCTTGCCATGCTTTTTGTGCTCACTGGGCCAAACAGATCCTTGTGTAGAAGCTTGAGAGGAATGTCGATAGAATTAACTTTCTTTGCTTTGTGAAACTTCTTGGTCTGTTTCCCTTTCTTGCAAGCGACATAGAAATCTAGGAGCTGAAAATTTTTGACTGTAACTCCAACTACCAGATCGTTCTAAACTAGATGATTCATCTTCCTGGGATTGATGTGTCCCATTCTCCTATGCCAGGAGACTGAATCTCTTTCAATAGCTTTTGAAAAGAATCACTAAGCAGTAGACTTAGTTATGGAGGCTCTTGATAGGTCCAAGGCGTACAGGTCATTGTATCTTGAAGCCAACATTAGAACTTGCTCCTCCAGGATGACATACTCCTTCTTCAGTATGTAGCACCTCTTGTTGTCAAACACAACCTTAAATCCCTTATCACAGATTTGGGAGATAGAAAGTAAGTTGTTCTGTAGTTGCTGAACGTAGTTGACCTTGTCAAACTTCACTTTCTCGTTTCCCACTTCGCCTTGCGTGGTGATGTAACCTCCTTTGTTCCTAGCGAATGACATGTGTCCCCCTTTAATTTGCTTGACATTGAAAAGGAGGGACGAATTCCCGGTCATGTGCCTGGACGCCCCACTATCAATAATCTAGGTATTAGTGATAGCGTTGTAACGGACACCCTGCACATACAATGGAAAAGATTAGTTCAGGTTTGGGACCCAAGCCTTAACTAGCTTGGGAGTCCCAGAGGTATCACACATCATGAACTCAACCCACTAACCTTCAGAGGATGAGGGCACATCTTTCTCTTTCTTATCTTCACTATCAGACACAAAATTTGATTTTTCTTTCCATAAGCCAGTTCTGTGTAAGGCCTGTTTGTGGTAAACAGATGACTAGCTTATGGTTTGAACCTTACGTTCACTAATAATCCTATATTTAACTTTAGGTGACACAGCTCGCTTTTAGCTTATCTGTGTTGACTTTGGTGTATTGAAGGAGTATTAGATCTGATTTTAGAAAATTTTGATTTTTCATCATCAAAAAGTTCTATTTTCCTTTTTGATGTCTGATAGTGAGGACAATTTGGAGAGATGTGTCCTCTTTTTCCACAACTGTAGCAAGATCTCCCTTCGACAGTGTGAGGAAAGCGTTGACGAGGGGTTGAGTTTGGTCGGGGGCTGGGTGGTTTCTTTTCACTTTTAGATGTTTCTCCTTCTTTAACAAAATTAATTGTTTTGACATTTGCAACATCTTTTGCTTTCGTTTTATTTAAATTTTGATGACTTGCTGGTTTAGGGTTTGTTGACTTAGACTGTTTAGGTTCTGAAATAGATGTTTTTGAACCTGACCCTAAGTTAACTTTCTCAATTTTATCAGTCAAGTCTTCAACAGGTATCTTATCTTTTGATCCCAAAGTAGTATTCTTCTGTTCAGTGACAGACTTCACAGTTTTACCCGTAGAATCTGGATCACTGACCAGAGGGGTAGACACCACATGATCCTTTACTAGGTTATTATTTATTGGTCTACATTTTGTGTTCAGAAGGATAGCATGTGGCGGCGATACTACTATATAACCCAGACCTTCCCCGCCATTTCGTTCTTTCACTAAATTTTGAACTATGTGTGAAGAACTTGCCAAACTGTGCAGTTTTTGTTTTAAGGATTCAACTTCTACTTGCAAATTTCTCCTTTTTAGTTTCTTCTAAGGAATTTAAATAGAACTTAATATCATTAGATTGACTTAAAGCAACAACTTCGGTTTCCCTTAGTTGTTTCCCTAACAGTTCTATCTTTTCTTTGAAGCTACACTCATTTTGTTTTAACACACGGTTTGCTTGACTGCAGAGTTGTAAATCATTTACTAGATTATCATTGTGTTCTAATAACATAACAAACTTCAAATCAATGCTTTCCCTAAATTTATCACATTCAGAACAAGTATGTTTATCAAATAATTCCTCTTTACAATATACCTGTGTAGAACTAGACGAATCAGCCATCAGTGCAATGTCAGATTCTTCAGTGACTTGAGATTCTGAATTTGCAGCACTCAACTCTTCTTCAACCAAGTGATCATCGACATCCCTAGCTTCTTCGATATCTTAACTTGCATGATCAGCTATGATGTCTCCCTCACTTGCAGATCCATCATCCAAGGTATCAACAAATACGACATTTGATTCACCCTCAGATACGAATCGGAAGGACTAGTTGTCCTTCATCACCTTGTGCAACCAAAGCTTTAGAATCTTTACTTGCCGATGTTCCAACCTTCTCCTTGTCTTGATAGTTGAACGTGGGAAAGGATTTATATTCCCAGTCTTCTTTGGCTTTGTGCACTCACGTTTGAAGTGCCCCTTCTCTCCACAATTGAAGCACATGAATTTAGTTTTGTCAAATCCAAATGTAGTGTCTTTCGTTGCAACCAGATTGTGCCCCGTCTTCTTGACAAACTTCTTGGCTCTTCTTACAGCACTAGCCAATATGCACATAATATCCATCCATTCCACCTCAGTTTCATCAACTTGCTCGTAGTCCTCGTCAGCAAGATGACAGTTCCTAATCTTACCAGCAACTAACCAATCATAGGATTGAACAACGGCAGCTAGAAGATCCATATGTTCTTTAGCAACTTCCACAGTGATGTTTCCGAGATTCTCGGTCTTTAACTTGGTAGTATTTGCCTCAGGAACAATATATTAGGTGCTAGTTGACCCTGACGTTTCGGTTCCTGATGAGTTGCTTTTGGAAGGTGTAGAAGAATTAGACACAAACGCCGTTTGAAGCGGTGCGCCTGATGTAGAAGGGGTTGGAACTGAGTTGTAGAGTGTAGGATTCTGAGCATAGGATCCTTTCTTTGACTTGTATTTCTGATGCAGCTCTTCCTCCCTCAACTTCAGAATGAAATCATTTATGTCTAAAGTGGCAAGAATGTCATTTTGCCTCAAATTAGACACAAATGAATACCATTTGTCTGGCAGACCATCAGCAAAGCTAGAGACTTTATCTTCCATGGATGTGGTCATGCCATGAGTGTGCAACTCACTCATTAGATGATAGAATCTGTCGATGATATCATCTAAGCTCTCCTTTCTAATTGGTGAGAAATTATCGAATTCGTTTTTAAGATCTTTTGCCTTCAGTGCTTTCAGAGTTGCATTGCCTTCATATCTCTTTTCCAAGGCTTCCCAAAACTTTTTAGACTGCTTGTTCCCAGAAAAATGATGAAATATATCTTTAGGTATTGACTGAGTCAAAAAGGCATATGCTTTCTTTTCAGCATTATGCATAGTCTTCTGGGATTCACTCATTCCTCCCAAAGTAAGCTTTACCCCATTAGCACTGACTGGTACCATGTAACCAGTCTCAATAGATGTCCACAGATTGGGGTCAACTCAATTCAAGTAGATTTCAAACAACTATTTCCATTGTGGGTATTCATCCAACGTTAACAGCTTTGGCGGTTTGTTGTGGTTCCCGATCTCACTTTCTAGAAGTAGAACATTCTAGATGCGAGAGTCCTTTCCAGCAGTAAAAGCAGAGAACTGATCTTCCATTTATGTAAACTTGATGAACTAAGAATAGGACAGATTGACTTATCCGATTGGACAATCCGACTGGTTCAACCGTGCGATTGAAGGATGCGAATGGCTTCAATCGTGCGATTGGATTCAGTCGTGCGAATGAACAAGACGAATGAGGTCAACCGCATGGAATACTTCAACCGTGCGGATGAACTGTTTGAATGAGTCCAGTCATCCGATTGAACTATGCGAATGGGATTCAGTCGTGCGATTGGGCCAATCGTGCGACTGAAGCTGCTGCTGCGGGAAAAAATCGAACTTTTTGAACACTTGACTCAAAATTACGAATTTTCACGAACCGTAATCTGCCCTATAGGAAAAAGTCGAAACTATTGACACAAAGACTTGACAAAAACAAGTTTTGAAGCGAAAAAGTGTATCTTTTGAATGAAAACGTTAGTTTTGACACCAAAACTAATTGAATCCAC
>BJCO01744239.1:0-10720 GCA_018326465.1 Flaveria floridana | reverse complement strand
TATCCAATGCTCGCAAGACTTTCATTACTTTCATCATTCATTAATGCATGCATTCATTCATCATGTTCCTCTTTCATTATCTTTCACTTTATGTTACATACTATTTTAGTTTCATTCTTTAACACAACGCGTAAGGTCACGGGAAAGATAAACATACATCATAATAAGGAACATCAATATACACTATAGCATTACTATACAGGGCATCATCATACATACATAACATACATCATGCAAAACATGCAACATCATCATTATCATGCCCTACATTGCTTCTAAGCTCCCCACGGTCATCTTACGTGTACCTACGGGAACTTCTACGTCACAACTTACATCTGCACTTTCCCCCGAAAGTCAGTACTTTAACTATGTTCCTCCTCGTGTACAACAACCCTATTTAGGCGTATGGGCACCCTTCAGTCGCATGGCCTTCATGCGACTGAACATCATGAGATTTGACCTAAGCAAATGAGCATCTATGCGAATGAACACCCAATCATGCGAATGGACTCTCAATCATGCAACTGAACACTATGCGAATGGACCTCATGCGAATGAACCTCATGCGATTGAGCACCTATGCGACTGAGCTCTCAGTCGCATGACTTCCCATGCGATTGGACCCCAAGTCGTGCGACTGACCCTCAATCGTGCGACTGAACCCCAATCGCCCTCCAGTCGGCCGTATGGCCTCCAGTCGGTCACCCAGCCCTAACTGGTGCAGAATGCAGTCATCCCAAACCCAATCTGCCATTTTTGACCTCCAAGCTTATCCAAACCCATTCTAAGCCCAAATCAACCATCCTAAACCTTAGGAATGCACACTATAACACCATTCAAGCACACACAAGCCCGAAATCACACTCTAAACGCATCACACACAATCACACCCAAATGGGTCAAACACACACACATACAAAAGTAGGTTTACTATGTGTTCCAGCCCCAAATCACTTGAAAACGAGTAAAATAGGGGTCCTAGAACTCACACAAATGAGAAGAAGAAAAAGAGTTTCGTTTGACTCGCTACACGACGATTTCCAAGCCCGAATCAACCCGAATCAACCCTTTTCTCCTTTTTCTCTCTTCTTTCTCTCTTCTTTCTCTCTTTTGCTGAAATGTGGGTGTGGGGAGAGGGTAAAGGGTTGCCCTCTCCCTTAACATGTCCCCTTTTTGCCCAACTTTCGTGCGTTGGCGAGTTTGGTCCCTTAACTTTGGACTTTATTTCTTTTTCTTCTTTCGTCGGCTTCAAAAAAAATATCCGGGTGCTACAACCTGATACCTTGAGCAAAACCCCTAGTCAAATCAATAATGGTTTAGAGAAATAAAATATATAGATATTGATATTCTATAAAAAAATATCAAATTGACTATATATAATATCTATTAAATAATATGACATAAAATTGATTTGTAATTTATAAAAATTATAATTTAATCTTTAATTTAAATGAGCCAACGAGCGAGCCAATGAGTAAGCCATAAGCCAAGCTGATCTTGGCTCGTGCTGTCTTGTTAACAAACTGAGCTGATTTCAAGTGATCTACAAGTTGTGAGTTTTTTAAACAACCCTACTTGGTACCTTGCGTAAAACCCCTAGTCAAATTAACAATGGTTTAACTTCTTTAATTTGAGCAGGCATTTTTATCTTATTTTCATATGAACACAAAGTGTTATTATACGTAACGCTTTTGTAGCTGGTTGAGTAACAAAAACTAAGTGATATACTTATATTTCTTTATTTTTAATTATGTAATACACAATATCACATGTCATATCACGAGTAACGTCGCGTGCCACGTAATAATAACTAGCGAAGTTAGCGAATAGTTAAACTGTAAGTGTTATAGGTAACAAAATAGAAAGTTAAGATTAATACTAATCAAATTGTTACTTTGATATAATATTGCCTAATAGTCAACTGTTTGGATTATGAAAATCCAAATTTCTTAAATAATGTTATACTTGTTAGGTTTGTTTGTAAGTCATATCTTCAATCTATTTATAATAATTGTTTTTGCTTAAGATGTTTTTATATTCATTAGTCTTTCTTTAATCAACTAGTTTAATGTTCACCAACCACTACAAAAAAATTTATAGTCATCATTTTAGTTTAAGACCGCTTGTATATATGTGTACTCATGTTAATAGCCAGTTTATTATATACGTTGAATGAATAAAATATAAAATAGTTATTCAAGAAAAGTTATTTATCATACAATGATATATTGAGATAAGATATAATTAAAATTATATATAAGTAAAGATTATAAATAATAAGACAATACTGTCATTTCTTTAAACTTCTGTTTTTAGATTTTTTTCTTTATTTTATTTAAAAAAAAGTTAAACGTTTTGTTTCAAAACAAACCGTTTTAAAAATGTCATTTTCAAAAAAAATCATTGTTATAACACCAAATTTAATTATTTTGGTTTTTAATATATTATTAATAACACCGATTTTTAGTATTTGATATTTTTAAAAAAGTTTAGTATTTAAAAAAAATCTTATTTTATAAAAAAAGTTCTTTGAAAATTACATTTATAAGAAAATATCTTTTTTAACTTATTAAAAACTATTTTTAATGTTAAAAATAATTAAATAATATTATAGTAGATAACGTAATTATTTAATGTAACAGATAACTGAGATAATTAAAAGTGGGCGGTCTAAAATTGTGACAACTGTGCACAAACAACATTCTTTTCTTTTTCTTAATTTATTTAAAATTATTTATAATCTGAAAAAGTTAAAGTGTTTAAAGTTAAATTATGAGGTTTTCGAAGTAATGAATTTTCTTTTAAGAGGGTTGGGGTACGGTCCCAAGTGGTAAATATATATATGTGCTCGATTAGAATAACATATATTATCTAAGTTAGGGTCATACAGTTGACGTTTAAAAAAATCTTAGGAACCTAAATAATATCATTAGCAGTTAATGTACTTATTTAATAAAAAAAGTAAAAATAAAAGGATTAGAACTAAGGTCGTTCACGAGCCGATCCGAGCCGAACCGAGTGGACCTTTGCTCGTGCTTTACTCGTTTCTAAACCGAACCGAGCGGACCTTTGCTCGTGCTTGGCTCGTTTACAAACCGATCCGAGCTGATCAACACGTTTACAAACCGATCCGAGCCGATCAGCTCGTTTACAACCGAGCAGAAATTCGAACGAGCATTTCTCGAGCAAATTTCAAACGAACGTCAACCGAGCGGCGAGCGGCGAGCGCTTTGAACAGCGCTACTTAGAACTATAAGACATGTTTACTTAAAATATTATTTTATTATAATAGACAGATTTTTTCATTAATCAAACTACCGGCTTAATTAGTCCATGTATTAGTTGGTGGGTCGCTATAAGCTTGCAGTATACATTGAACAAAAGATGAAATAGAATAAAATAACATGATATTGGGATATGTGTTCACATGGAAAATAATATAACGTGTCATATGTCATAGCATCAGCTGATGTCACTCGTGTCTCGACTACCAATTCCGAGCTGAGTAACTTTGCACCTTAAGAAAGAAATCACAAATCCACGCATCAGTTCTTTTGATTTAAAGGATCTGAATGCAAAAAGAATAGCTCTTTTCATTAATACAAGTCTTATATAAAATTAAAATTCCTTAATTTTTCTTATAATTAGGAAGCAATATTTACTTAGGCTAAAGAGACCATAGTGAGTTAAGGAAGGAGCACACGAGACAGGAGAGTGATTCACGACCAGCGGAAAGACGGACCCACCAAAGGCGGAGGATAGTGAGGGCCGGGGGGGGGCTATTTTTTTCGTCGGTAGTGTTAAATTTTAGTACGTTAGTGTAAATTTTTTGTCCGTTAGTGTAAATTCTTATATAAATATCGAGTTCGCGCCCCCTTAAAAATTTAGTTTCGCCCTCGCCCCACCTACAGAGATGTTCAAACTACGCCACTGGAACCCATCCCTCTAGGTGCCACCCAAATTACACCTTAATGCACCATCTTTTTTACTGTGAATATACTCATTAAAAAAATATTTTCTATAAACTTTTAATTTTTATCCTATAAATACCACAACATTTATCTAATACTAATTACGAAATTGGTTATGCATTATAGTTTGTACCTTATGTTTTGTAAATTGTAACTTAATTTTTTTTAATACTTTTTTACTTTTAATACTATAGTTTTTATCTTTTACATTTAACACCAACACTTTT
The DNA here is from genome assembly GCA_018326465.1 of Flaveria floridana. Taxonomy (NCBI): domain Eukaryota; kingdom Viridiplantae; phylum Streptophyta; class Magnoliopsida; order Asterales; family Asteraceae; genus Flaveria; species Flaveria floridana. The sequence goes on along the minus strand of BJCO01744239.1, from coordinate 6,522 downwards.
TTTCACTTTGAATTTAAGTCTTATTTAATTTAAATCTTTTATAAATTTATCATTTTACGTCTTGGTCTAAACTTTTGAAGTTAACATACTGCAACATGCGTATGTGGAATATTTTTACATCTACTTTTTTTTTCTGTTTAACGACTTCGTTTTATTTTACATGTCGTTCTAATTTGTACACATTAACACATCGTAACAAACGTGCATGGTTCAATATTTTTATATTTTTTATTATGTTTTAATCCTTTTGTTTTAGAGGATTTCTGGTGTTGATGGTCGTTTGCAACAGTGTGACATTGATGCTATTTGATACAGTTTACGGTCCCGTCGTAACGCATGAGGATGAATACCAGTTAACACTGGACAAGAACTTACTAACAAAAGGGGTTGTAGCAGCATATTGTTTAGTGTAGTCTCCCTAGACTAGGTTTGAAGCTTGAACCTTAGCCCTAAAAGCTTTCATTCTTGATACACCTAGCTCATACCTGTAGCTAGCTCATCTTGTATGGATTTTATTGACATGTTGGGATTGGATTCAACTTGATTCACAATCCAATCTTCTTTGGCCATGACACTAGAAGTAAAGTGATGAATCTTTTTTTATTGTAAGTAGGTGTGGTTAGGGTTATATGTTTTTTTGCAGATCCAAGTTGCTTCCTTCGTGTTTTGTCTTGTAAAATACAAAACCCAAGAACACTCCAATTGAGATAGTTTAGCTTTTCTGATTTTTTGTTCTCTTTTATTCGATCCCATCTTCGAGATAGGACCCTTTGCAGTTTTCCCACGATCTCCAACAGGATTTGCCCCACTTGCATGTGTTTCCTGGACCTCTGTTGGGCTACTGTCATTGGGTTTCTGGACCTCTGTTGGGCTAATGTCATTGGGTTTCTCAGGCCCAGTTTGTGTATAATTAGGGACACAACCTTCACAGACAACCCAGATTCTTACCTTATCATTTCTTAAAAAAATAACTGCATTCAAGTCTGAATAGCATGCTTTTTAACAAGATCTTTGACTTCACTAGAACTACCAAATTATCAGCCCATAGAAAAGGTTACCTCTGCAATTGGATTATGTGTCTACAATATATACAAAGCATTAAATTAAACATAAATTTTATATGCAATCCATAACAAAATTAAAAACACAGATGGTTGAAAACTAGCATTCTTTTTCCTTCTAAGTTCCTTTAATTTATTACTCCTCTTGCTTTCAAAATCATCCATGGAGGAGTCTGTTAAACTATCAAATGACTCATAACTCAGATTTTCACTAGCTAGAAACTCAACACTTTCATCACCTTCATGGTTACATACACCACTACTATGCGTGGTTGACCCTCCAAACACTACCCCCATATCAATATAAGCTTGGAAGTCCCTCATATCTACTTCCACCTCATTCAAATCATTATCTTTATTAACTAGGTAGTCATTATCTTCTGTATCACTGCTGCCATTCCTAAATTCTTGTGAGAAGTCAAAGTCATCAAACCTATAACCACCCTCATTCAAATCTAACCCTTGGTTCATATGTGCACCCTAGTTCACATCTAACCTATTCATCACATATGCAGCCTTATTAATTTGACCACCCTTATTCACATTCAACCTCTCAGTAACAATTACACACTCATTAACATTAATACCTTCATTGATACATTCAACTCCCTCATTAAGTTGATTCAAATCTATACCCTGCCTCACACCTTCAACTTCATTTACACCTACATTCACATCAACACCCTTACTGGTATGTACATCCACACCCTCATTGGTATGTACATCTCCACCCTTATTGGTAGGTACATCTACACCCTCATTGGTATGTACATCTACACCCTCATTGTCATTCAAACTAGAACTCTCACCTTTCCGGTCTATAAGGAGTTTCCTAGGAACTAATTTTTTCCTTTTACCAAGGTCATTATCATAACCATTCACATCATTTAAGTCCTTAATAACAACATTAGATGACTTTATTAATAGTCTGCATTTCTCAACACTTGACCGTCCTACCTCAATAAAAACATCAATTAGCTTAGTGTCTGTAACATACTTTCCCATTTACCTAACATCGGAATCATTACCTATAGTTACTAAACCAAAATCCAAACCTTCACAAGGTATTAGAAAATAGTAAAAATACTAGGCTCCTGAATCATAAATGTTTAGTTCTTTAATTATCTGGTCGATTTCAAACAAAAAAACTTGTCAATGTCCAAGAAATCTATATACAAAGTAGTCCATTAAGCATACCTTCTCCCTGGGAAGTTGTTGAACACACCTACATAGTGAAGTTTGATGGAGAAGTAATTTTGGTATCCCTCTATACATATTAAACAAGGGAAATCAGAAAAAGCCTAATTACCCATGATTTAGGTTTAAGATTCTTATCATATACAAGATTAGGATCGAAAACCTCCCCCTTTCCCCTGATTACCCATGATTTAAGCATTCTTATGCTCCTTTATGGGGTAGGGAAGAGATCTCGTTAGGTTTTAGAAGCTTTCGAGTTCAATAATCGTGAAATTGTAAAAGAAGACGGTTTGGTAAGGAAGTTCATCAATTGAAAAATAGGGATATGGGGTGAAATGAAGTACATATAACATTTACAAGATGAAATGACCATATTAGCGTCACGTGGAACGCACGTGACTGGACTTGACGTCCAAAATAGATGGCTGTCCAACTTAGGGACCAATATTGTTATGACCGGGTGAACAGTAAGGACCAAAACCTGTAATTTATCCAAAGTTGGTACCAATATTACAATATGGACAAAGCACAAGGACCAATCATGTAATTAACTCTAACTTAAATGATCAAGGTTATAGTGTCTTTTTTTGACCTTGTTGTTCAAAAAGTAAAAATTACGCATCTATTTTAAAACTTGCTTTATTTGTTATTTTTTGAATGAAAACTATACTACCCTGTTTCAGAGAATAACTCTTATTTTAATCAGACCCCATGTATCTGTTTCTCAGCCGAGACCGCACCCCCAACCCACTCAAGAAGGAAACCTATTACTAGAAAAACCTTCGGGAACAACTCTAAGTATAATTTGCTCAGAGTGAGAATCTAAACCATGACCTTCCCATATTTACATATCATGGGTATATTATCTTGAATCACTTTTCAGTTTCACATTCACTTACTTGCTCAAATGACAGCTATTTCTAAATCTTATATGGAAACCAACATAATGACTAAGTCTCCACTAATCACTCCTGATGACTTTGACACTTGGTGCATGAGAATGAAAGGCTTCATCAAGTCTCATGACAGCAGGATGTGAAGATCTGTAGTCTCTGGACCTTATATCCCAAATACTACTTAAGCAATCGCTGGAGGTGGGATGATACCCAAAAAAAGTGGCTGATTATTCTGAAGAAGACTGGAAGAAAAAGACTTTAATAAGAAATCCATGACCGCTCTTTGAACTGCTCTTCTCAACTCCATCTAAATACGCTTCAAGAAGTGCAAGAGTGCAAAGAACTCCTGGATACACTTAAGTTGATGTATGAAGGATCTAAGAAAACTAAGAAGAACAAGAAAGACATAATGAAGCAGCAGTTTGAAAACTTCACCTATAAGATAGGTGAAATTATGACTTAACAATACTTCAGGTATGTTAAGATTGTAAACACTCTAATGGATATTGGAGTCAAACTTGAGAAAACGGATGTAGTGAGGAAGTTCATATTCCCTTTTCCTAAAGAATGAACACACTAGTGTGTGGCCATCAAGAAAACTAAGAACCTATCTACCCTCACTCTTACGGAGCTATATGGTATCCTGAGCGGTTAGCAAATAGAGATGAACATGTAAAATCCTTCTACCCGCTCATCTAGCACCCAAAAGAGTTCAGCCCTTCATGTCATTAAAAGGGACAACAGAGAACCATAGCATCATCCTATCTGCTACCCTGACAACTCACCAAATGGTCCTTTCATCACCTTCCTAAACAAACCTAGGGAGAACTCTACTCAAGGAAGTCCATTACAAGAGCCCATCTCTTCTCAGGCCTTTGTGTATTCAGATGAAAGTTCTAGCAACTTTCTCTTCACCCTTGAATACCTGTACTGCATCCATCCAGATGATCTGGAGTATATGGAAATATTCTAGTAGATGGCTATTCTTACTCATAGAGCCAAGAAGTTATATAAGAGGAAAGGGAGAAAGTTTCCATGCAATGTGTCTAGTGGAAAGTTTAGGCTGGACAAGAGCAAAGTAAAGTGTTACAACTGTAACCAAATAGGTCACTTTGCTCAAGAGTGTACGGAACCATGAACCAATGGTGGCCATACACAAGCCAGGTCAAACTACACTTAAGCAGCTTCAAGAACTAAGAGCCCCAACCAACCAAAGCAGCAAGTTACAGTTGCTGTTGAAGAAGGAGGCATTGATTGGAGCTTTCAGGTAGAAGATGTCACCCCTAACCAAGCGTTGATGACAAATCATGATGAATCAAAGGAATTAAAACATCTTTGCTCTCCTGAATGCATTGCTAAAGTTAATATTTACAGGTCCTATAAATTGGAAGTAAGATATGATTTTAAGTCCTTAAATGTTTTAAAAGCTGATTTTAAAAAAGTAGAAAATTATTATAAGCTTAAATATAAGATTTAGAGAAAACCATTTCTACTTTAAAACATGAGCATACAAACTACAAGACTCAGATTAAAGATCTTGTTTCCAAGTTGACAAAATGCCAGGCTAAGACTTGGATCAAATGAAATAGCTCAGATTAAAGATCTTGTTTCCAAGGCAGAAAAATATGTTCTTGAAGAAGAAATATTCAAGAACATTATATTTTCATACTTTCAAGCAAAAATTTCTTATCAAAATAGGCAGAGACTTGTATCAAATGAAATAGCTCATCCACATACATTACTATTAATCAAAGAACCAAGTTGTGGAACCTGTAAACATGAGTTGACTCCTATTGATCCTATCCTAAAGAAAGATGAAGATGAAGAGGATATAGTGAAGGGTAAACCAGAATGTTTTTATCTCTGTTGGGTTTGAGGTAATGAAGACTTAACTAAGGAATCTAGTACCAGGAGTTCTAGTTCAAGTCTAAGCCATCCTTGGAAGGAGAAGAAGGTTGAACCAATATGCACCACTGCCGCACAGACTGGACCGTCCAACTCCAAAGGCAAGCTTTACCTTTAGAAGCATGTTGTATCATCCAAGAAGATAAAGAAGGAGCTGGAAAAGGATCAGGACAAACCTTCTCCTTAAGACAAGACTCTCAAAAGAAATCCTATGGAATGCATCATGTACGGTGGTATAACTCATTATGCTAAGGATTGTATTTACAATCCTAAGAGTTCCATCCATATGAACAAGAAGAAGACTTCTAAGAAGAAAAAGAAAATAGATTCAGAAGGAAAATCATTTTCCTTCAGAAGCATCAAGGTGACCCAGAAGAAGATAAGTGGAAAATTATTTTCGAAAGCAAGTTTGGTCTCGGAAGAAAGGAATACTTCCAAAGCACTGAAGTCTACTTTAGTGGATGCAAAAGCTTTCGAAGGTTCAGTCTCCAAAACTTCAAAACCTTCCAAACTCATAAAAACATTTGAAGTTTTGAAAGCCAGGTCTAATCTTCCAAAGATGGTGTGGGAGACAAATGAAGGTAATATGACTGAAGTTTATTCATCAACAACAACCACGGATCCCCAAAACTTGCATATAGGATCACTAATTGTTGAATTATCTTTAGTTCATCTTGATGAGCCCAAAACCAGTAAGGCTTGAGTTTCTAAATGTAACTAATTATCTCTTTTCATGTGTAGGAATAGCCAAAGACCAAAAGAAGTGTATGGATTATTGATAGTGATTGTTTAAGGCACATGACTGGTAATGGATATTTGCTTCAAAACTTTGAAAAACTTGATGGAGGGCCAATTGCTTTTGGAGGTGAATTAGGAGGTAAACTCATCATTGAAAAGGTAAACTTTGTCAAGGAGCTTGAGTACAATCTTTTGAGTGTTTCTCAATTTTATGATCAGAGACATAACATGCTCTTTAGTTAGCATGAGTGCATTGTTCTCAAACTTGGGGTGATCATTCCTTAAGAGCATATGTTGATACATGTGTCCCTAGATTCTGAGTTGAATGTAAAATGTCTTGTGTAATTGAATGATGATAAATGAAATACATGTGGTTGTTCATATTATAATGTTTATATATTTCATTAATGGGTTAAGTAATAACTAATTATATAGGTTGGTTTGTGTTTGAATTGATATGCATAATGTTGTAATGATTAACACATTCAAACTTAATATGATGAAGGTGTCATGCGAATGGGCCATGCGAATGGACCATACGCATGAAGAACTTCATGCGAATGGCTCAGTCACACGACTGAACCATGAGACTGGATCAGTTGGAAGACTGAACCATGAGATTGAACCAGTCGTACGATTGAAGTCTCAGTCGTATGTATGGATCAATCGCATAGCTCAATCGCACGACTGAACCATCCGAATAGTTCAGTCGCCCGAATGAGAAA
>BJCO01744238.1:0-13608 GCA_018326465.1 Flaveria floridana | reverse complement strand
ATGAAATGACATGTTTTTAGTTATTAATGAAAGTTTTAAATTCCGCTGCAAAGTAAATGTACGTTTTAAAATGTTTTATGTGCGATGAATAACCAACTGTGAGGTGACCGGGAACGGGGCCTTACATTATCAGAGCCAAAGTTTAAGTGAAATGGGTAAATATTTTCAAAAGAAACCTAAAATTAAACTGAGAATGGTACAAAGGGAAGGGATGCCAGTCCAAGTAGCTACGTACCATCAGGTATTTTGTTTAATGTTAACCGGTATTATGTGCGCATGTTATTTGATCTGTTTGCCCTTAGTAGATTTAGATACTGATGTAGTCAGGATAGGAAATGCTTGGGGTATGAAGAGTAAAGTAAGTGGCTAATCATAACTGGCCACTGTAATTAGGAGCTTACTATACTTGACGTAAACTGAGCTATTTCCTTGAATGACCGTGTTAGTGTTTAAATCTTATAGTGTGTTAGAGGATGGCTGGAGGTAGATCTTCTAAGGCTTCACGTGGCGAAGTACGTGGTGGACATGGTGCTGGATCACAGGTCACCAGAGGAAGGCCCAGGGTTGAAAAGGTGACCCATGAGAAGCCTGAGACCCCTCATCCGGAGTGCGGTGATGGGAGTGCTAATTTGAGAGCCTTGGTGAAGGAGGCCGTGGTGGAGGAGGTTCATCAGGTCATGCAGACGATCTTGCCGTCTATGGTGACCGAGGTGATTAAAGCTGTTAGGGAAGGAGAAAGGAAGGAGAGGAATAGGTCCTCGGGAAAGAGAGAGCAACCGGAGACCAAGACGGTTATCCCTACTGATGAGGAAGAGGAGGAAGAAGAGCCTGTGCTAGAGGCAGCACGAGGGTGTAACTATGGGACATTTCAAAGATGCAAACCCCCTACCTTTGATGGTAATGGAACTGCTGCTGCTGCTCACCGATGGGTGAGGGAGATGGAGGCTGTCCTTAAAATCAGCGAGTGCTGGGAGGACCAGAAGGTGAAGTTTGCCACTCATTTGTTTGTGGACTCGGCTCTATATTGGTAGGACAACATTGTCTAGGCCGAGGGAAGCAGAGCGATCGGGAGAATGAGGTGGAGCGACCTGAAGAAGTCGGTGATTGAGGAGTTTTGTCCTCATCAGGAGTTGGACAAGGTGGAGAGAGTTCCTGCAGCTGGAGGCAGGAACCATGGCACATCAGCAGTACACCACCAAGTTCAATGAAATGGCATGGCTGGTGCCGGATCAGGTGACTCCCCTGTCACGAAAGATTAAAAGATACATTCAGGGCTTACCGGCGGATATCCGCAGGCACATGATCGCCACCCGACCGAGTACGTTTAGGTTAGTGGTTGACTTGGCTGGGAGATTGTATGACGAGAGGGAGGTGATGGTGGTTGAGGGGAAAAAGACAGGTGGTGGTGACCGGAACTGGAAGGTGGAGCTCCGGCAAATAACAAGAAGGCTAGGGTGGATGATCGATGGGTGGTTGCCACAGGCTCGGGAGTGAAGGGATGCGGGAAGTGTGGAAAGGAGCACGCTGGTGAGTGCAGGCTAGGGCTTAATGTCTGTTTCAAGTGCGGGAAGCCCGGCCACATCTCTAGAGATTGCAGAGCAGCGAGGTGGTTCAACTGCGGTGAAGTAGGACACCTGAGCAGGGAGTACAAGAAGCCGATGGTAGAGAGTTCCGGAGCAGGGAGGAAGACCGGAACAGAGGAGCAAAGATGTGACATCCGTCATCAAAATAGGGGCTTTGACATTGGTAGTGATTTAAATTTGACTTTTGCCTTTGACTTTTGTCTTCATTTGGGCTTGGTCTGGATTTATGGTTCATTTCTCGTTAGGCCTAAGATTTTGGCACAATGGGCCTATGTCTTTATGATGGGCCTGGAGTTCATATCTTTTTGTGACTAGTGGGCTTGTCATCTTATGAGGTCCTATGTATTGAGCCCAATCAAGGTTTTTTTTTCTAAAAAGTAAAATAAGAAATTTACATCAAAGTCCAACTAATCTTACATACATGGGCTTTGCCTAAAGACTAGTAAATACACTTAATTCCATCTAAAAAATACAAATTAAATGATTTATATGGCATATAATCGTCCGTTGAAATCGTACTAACGCATAGAATTCAAAAACGTAAAAATTGGACGACACGCGGTTCAAGACGAGATGAGTTTCATGGGACGGGCCAAGGGCCTGGAGGCCCTCCTCCCCTCCCAATTTGTGGCCCCAAGGATTAAAGGGGGGGGGGGTACTCCCCCTTGCCTTGGCTCATTTGTGAATTATCTTGGGTTTTACATGAAACCCTAGCCACCTCCACCTCCAAACTCTTTCATTTCCCTTCTTCTTCATCACACTTCCAAAAATTCTGCAATCCTTCAAGCTTCCATCGATTTTTGATAAACAAAACATCCAAGATCCTTAAACCAAACAATATACCTTCATCTTCGAATATACGGTAAGCAAAATTCGTTTTGATGAAGTTTAATCTTTGTTTCACTCCAAATAGATGATAATCATCATCTATATTCGAAAACTTCATCTAAAGATCTTTTATTTTTAGTTTTTGGTGCTAGATCATGAGAATCTTAGCGTTACGATCGTCGGATTCGCCATTTGGTAAGAAACCCTAATTTTTGGATTCTATGGTAATCAAATCTATGATATTGATTGGAAATCTTGGATGACCTCCCCTTAATCAAGATTTTGAACCTATAAAACGTTTTGAACTAACTAAAATTGTTCCTCAAAAGGATTGATGGGTTAAACGAAACGAAACAACGCAAGGGAACGAATCTAACAATCTGGACAGCTTGCTGTCAGAAAAATAGGTCATTTTATTCGAGTGATATCTTGGTCGAAATAAAATCAATTGGGGCAAACTCTGGGTCTAAACTTATTCCCCATGAGTCCTCTAACTAACCCAAGTACTCTCACGTCGTTTTGACATCGTTTGGTCCTCCAAACGTAGCAAACAAAACTGAAGGTCAAAACTGACGAATCTGGACAGCAGATTGGTCTTGATTCCTCGTGTCATAACTTTCTCATATTTTGTCAAACGAACCTGATTCTTTTTCTGGAGTTTAAATTAAAGTCTCCTTTTTCAAATGACACCTCATACGTGATGTTTCGTTGTTGTTTCGATTTCCAAACAGCCTGTACAAGACTGATGCGCAATCAGATATGTATGCTGAAATATTTTGTTAAGACTTATAAATAAAGGTTGGCACTAAATAATCTAAATTAAGACAAGTTTTGCATATAATATTGATTAAACCTCTTTAAAAAAGAATTAAATTAATAAGTGTAATGATGGAAAACCTTGATCTGTGTTAAGGGCTGGACTAACAGGATTATACCCTTTTTTAGCCATCGATATTTGGTGCTATATTAATACTTGTGTGAATTATATATTTTTAAAGCTTTCTATGCATATTGTAGAAGTTGACCTGTGACATTTTAAGGTAAGTTTCGTGGCTCCGTTTTATTACACTTATTTGCAAACATCAAGGGGGAAAAGTATGCTCAACCCTTTTTATGTTGTGAACTTATTCAATCTTTGAGACTGTTGTGTTTACTGTTTTGTAAGTATTTATCTAGTACATGCATGAGTTATCTATGTTGTTCTTTATTCACAAATATTTAACTCCGGTGTTGGAGCCGACGGACACGTATTGATAGTACTATTGGGCTGACACCCCCACCTTTGTTTGTTCGTATACTAGTTGGGACTGACAGTGGCCTGGTACGCGCCCTAGGTGAATATGTTCTGACAAGTTCTGTGTGTATGTTGTAGGCTTAGTTGTGATTCTCATGTTTACATGTGATAGTACTTGCTTATAACTATATGCACTCATGTCCTACCGAACCATTACACAACATCAAGTTTTGTTTACTATTTAAACCTGCAAACTCACCAACAATATGTTGACCTTTTGATCATATCTTTTCATATAACAATCATTGAGGATAGCTAGGGATGATGCCTTAGTGATGACCTTAGATATGCATTATTTAAATTCAATGGATGGCTTTAATAATTGTACTGACTTTTATTTGTTCATGCATATTATGTTCACTTGTTTCCCGGGTTGTGGGGTTTATACTTAGTTGTTTGTATGACTATGTTTGTCTGGAATTGACTAACTACGACACAAGTCTCCATTTGTATCGGGTGACGTCATGACACGTTGACTATTATCATTTAATGCATCTCTATTAATTTAATAATGTGTTATGACGATCCTGTCCGTTACATCCTCGTGTTTCTGCTATAAGCGGGGGTGTGACAGATTGGTATTAGAGCCATTGGTTATAGAGAATTAGGTGGATCATTCAACATAGACTATAACCTAAGTACCCTCATGTAGTATGCATCATAGGATTATGTGTGTACTGTTATACATGAGATTGCTTTATGTGCATTACCGGTAGTGTTGTGTTGCCTGCCTTATGTGTTATCTATAATCTTCTTTTTGGGAGAACTTTGTTCGTCATATTATCAGTGCGTACCTTGAGAAAGCATTAGGTAAGGATGTTCTCCCGTTGTTGGTACACATGTCCCCAGTTCTAGTCTAGTGAGCTTAAATGTAATAGACTTTCTTCTTGCAACACATATGTAATGTTTGATCAATATAATGAGAAACTCTTCTATAAATGTTTGTTGGTTGATTAATGTTATATCTATTTATATTACTTATTGTTACACGCATATATGACAATGTTATACAGGTTTATAGTTGTTAGACATAGTTCTGAGTCATTAAAGATTCAAGAATGTGTTTAACTAAGTATCCTGATTCAGTCACACGACTACACCATGCGAATGGGCCAATCGCACGCCTGAACCAAGTGATTGAGTCAATCGCACGATTGAGTCATAAGACTGACTCAGTCGTACGAATGAATCAATCGTATGACTCAGTCGCACGACTGAGACAGTCGCTTGGCTTAATCGTATGAATGAAAGATGTAACCTATAAATACCACTTAATTCGTGGAAAAACGTAACACGTTGATAACTCTTAACCCTAGCCGTCCCAGATCGCATAGAGCGTCCCTTCCAACTTCATAGAGCGTTCCTGATCATTGCTAATCAATTCTTAACGATTTCTAATCGTTAGTTTTGATCCGGTTTACGTTCTCCCTGATTGGATTGCCAATCAAATAGAATTCCGCGCTATTTGATTCGGTTTCATGTTGAATTAGTTAGTACTCCGTTGTACACGGTCCTAACACCCGTTATATGCTTGATTAGTATTTGGTCTGGATTGATAAGTGCGAGTGTAAGGATTCTTTTAAAGGATATTGGGCGTTAAGCAAACCCTTGTTATATGTGCCTACTAGTGTTGGTGATGTTGTACGAGGTTTTATTTATAACTTGCGAGTTGAATATTGGGAGATGGACATGCTAGCTTACTTGACGACAACATAAAGGGCCGTGGCGTAATCGGGATTGGATGACAACTTTATTGGATCTCGGTCTATATTAAATGGACTCGTTTGACCGTCCCTTATCTAAGTGAATGCTTTCTTGATCAATTCCTCTGTACAACTTCAGTTACTTAACCTTCGGTTAGTGACCATATCCTTGGTTCTCTAATCATAGATAACACTCTGTACTTAACAAGACATGTTGACTCTGGTGGGAGGAGCTAGTGTTGACCATGCAATGCGAATTACCATTACGGGTGCACACGTAATTGCAATTTGCAGTGCATGCGAAATCTGGCCAACCTCTTTGTGAGATAACAGTTATAGTTAGTACGAATCTTCCATTTTATGCACGGGACAGTGGAGTTCCTGCTATTATAATAACCTATGGTGTGAAAACACCAATCCAAATTATCCTTCATCAGTACAAATAGATCTGGAGCCTTCATGGGAATCATCTGGAATCTTGTTGCCGGTATCTAAGAGACCTTGCTCTTGTTTTAGTCATCATGGAAATTGACTACCTATTTAAGGTGTATTTGGTCTTTGAAGATTTGAAGTAGGGAAGTAAGACTCCTTGTACCTATGCTGCTTTGTTCAAACTGATCATAATGCTTGTTGCATTGGTCGTTCAGATATTCTAGCATTATACTTGATGGAGTAAATGGATGTCATGTAACCGGTTTAGACATCGTCCTTGGTATATCATCAGTGTGGTGGGAACGCGGCGGGGAACCCTATACATAAACATCTTCGCTATACTAGGGATGTGTCTGAACTGAGCTATATGATGATCCGAGAGGATTAGAGATGGACATGGTGAGACTGATAAATTGAAAGAAAGTGGCACTGGAGGCAAATTGGTTGAACGTGCGGTTCATGACATGCAAGCCAAAAGGGTTTGACAGGATGTCGGGGTAACAGTTCTGACTCGTTATATTGAGAAAACAGAAAGGGATATGGACAGTAGGATTTGTGCTACTACTTAAAAGACCAAGAGTGTTATTCGGCCACAAGTGGGCAAAGCACTAATATGGTAGAATGTCCAAGTTCAAGTGCGAAGTAGAAAAGATGTGATGGTCATGACTTCGGATGGGCTAAGCAGTATTAACTAAGAGGTACTACTGCACGGACAAGATGCAAAATATAGATCGTTAGTTGTGGAATCAAGTATGGTGGGATCTAGACATACAGCTTATCCCTACCAATTCCATAAGTTGGAAAAGGGGGCGTCATATTTATGACCCGTAAATCAACGTGAATGGAAAAGTGTCTCAGAGGGGATTGGTTCTATAGATGTGGAATGGTGGTCACTACTACACCCCAACCAGTTGGAGCGCAACACTGAAGAATTGTATTCTAGTTAATGAGATGGTTCGTATTAGACCCTCGAGAAGACTAGTGAGACGTAGGAGGATGTTAAAGAATTCAGTGAGCTAGTCGGTATTAGAGTAGACAAGAAGGACCAATACATGAAAGGATACGTGGTTGTTGTATTGGCAATGAAGGGCTATGTTGGCACTTGTCCAAAGGGAAATAAGTGCAATCTACACCACCCGATGGTTCAATTTCAATCAATTGGAATACTTAGTGAAGAGTCTTAAGGTATTTGTGAATCCAGTTGTGTCGATTAATACGGTCGAGCCGGAGGGAGTTTGATGTTGACATTTTGAGGGCGAAAGCCAGGAGTGTTATCAAAATGCATATGCATGGTTAAATAGGGCTCTAAGACAAACGATTAACTAAGAATAAAAGGAAAAAACAACCCAAAGGAAAAACAATTTGTGCAAACCCAGGGTACGGCAAGATGACAACCCTACGCATAGAAAGGCATTCAGGATTGATATCGATGGGGCCCAAGAGGATCCTTGCGTAATGACTTTGACCTTGGTAACCAAGTTGGATTTAACCCCAGTCACGAGGAATGTGTGCTATTAATGGACTAAAGATAGACTTGTAAACACTGGAAAGGTAATATGGGACTGTACTATGCTATTAGCAAATCATATATTTTGAATACATTTTGTACAATTTGGACATGAAAATCTCAACCTGGTCATGGGGATGGATTGATCGTTAAGGAATATTACTGAGGTCATTGGATGAGAGAAGTTTGCTGACATACCGTTGTCAAATAGTGAGACACTTGACGTGTATGGCAGGAGATCAGAAGATGACCATACGAAGATTTTTAGCATGAAGATGAAGGAATAAGAGTTACATGATATACCTATTATGTGAAAATTCTAAAAAGTGTTCCTGAGGGATTTGGTGGGAATGCCTACTTTACAATAGGTGGACCTTTGTATTGAATTGGTACATAAAGCGGTGTGTGTATCTAGGGATTCTTATCATGTAACACCCTTGGAGCTATAAAACCATTCTAATCAACTTTAGGACTGGTTTGGTAAGAGTTTTATACGACCCGCACGCACCAGGAGGCGTTAGTGCTACTTGTAGAGAAGAAGGATGGGTCGTACAGGACGTGCAATGACTATTAAAAAGTTGAATAAACTAACGGACAAGAACCGTCAACATTTGCCCTGGAATAAATGACTCATTCAATTAGCTTCAAGTATCGACATACTTTTGAATATGGATCTTCGTTCGAAAATATCTACATAGAGCGGATGAGATATCGAAGAAAGCATTTAGAACTCGTCATGGATGTTACGAGTTCCTAATAATGAATATATGGTTAGCAATGGCACACACAGAGTTCATAGACATGAAGAATTAACTGTGTATGCCATATCTGAATAAATATTTTATAGTGTTTGTTAAGGACGTTCTGATTTATTTGAGGATAGGGGAATTCTGAGAAATGTACATAGGTAAACAGTCTTGGAAATTTTGAAAAGGAGAAATTATAAACTAGGTTCTCCAGGTGTGTCATCTATACTGACCAGAGGAGTTTTCAACATAATAATCACCAAAAAGAACTAAAGATAAGATAGAGATGTTTGACTAAATTGTTCAGTGACTAGGACTGTGTGATCAGGCATAACCCGGGGAAGAGTCAAACCCATGTTCTCACCTCATGACCACTCAAGTTGAGTAAAATAAGAGGTCTGAATGTGGAGAATAAGGCTTAAATAGGTCTAAACAAATAGTTCGTACAAAAGACGATGCAGGATTGTGCCTTACTAAGCAAATTTAGGTTTCGTTTATGGGGAATGTGCAGACATTAGTATGGACGAAGCACACAAGGTAAGTATGTTGTTATCCTGATACTAACAAGAAGTGGCATGATTGTTAAGGCTGGTATTGGTTCTTAGAATGAAAGTGGACATAACGGACTATGTTTGCAAGTGTTTGACTTGTTGAAATGTTAACGTAAGGCCTTGAAGGCAACCTAGCCTATTACAATATTTTGAGATTTTGGATCGGAAGTAGAAGGACATGATTGTGGGCTTCATCATAAAGCTAATAAGAAGTAGTAGACTATACGATTTGATTGAGGCATTGTGGAGAACATGACTAAATTAGGTCATCTCCTGACAATCTGGGAGGATTGCAAGACGTAAATGTTGGAAGGAACTATGTTGATGAAATTGTGAATCGAAAGGGAGCACCTATGTCGGTTGTCTCCCATTGTGGCAAATGTTTCATGTTATGATTCAAGTAGAGCTTATAGAAGGTGCCCAGAATGCAACAAGCGAGGTGTACAACTTATCACCTCAGACTAACAGACTAAGTGTGTGAACTGTTAAGAAGTCGCAGGATATATGAAGGTTTTGTATTTTTAACCCTGGTGGTAGTTAGGACACTCACCTATTATTAGTTGAGTTCCTTATGACAATAGCTACCATGGGGTATTATTTTAGCACCATTCGAGGCACTATGTAGATGTAGGTGTTGATCACCGTTGTAATGGCCAGAAGGCATGTAAATTTAGATGGAAGAACTATGAATCATTCAAGAGAGGAATGATTGGGAATTTTGGATTGTGGACAGAATTAAGGCAGTTCAAGATCATTAGAAATTACTCTTTCAATCAAAGGAACCCTTGCTTGAGGCACATGTTCCATGGCGTTGGTTGGTTTGATAATTAGATACGGTTAGGGACTGGTGCACTATCATGGTGTTAGTAGCGTGGTGGGTTAGCTGAGGTACACCCTATATATAAACACTATTGGTATCTTGAATGTGAAATCGGAACCCAGACTGGTATTTAGCTTTTGGTATTGGATAACGGTCATACTTTGGAGATACCAGAAAATAGGTTGGAAAACCTAAAACGCCATCTCATGAGACTTGGTTCTTATAGCCAGTTTGCAAGTTGTTGCCTTGGGATGACATGGTTTATCTTGTCAAATGGTGCAAATTGTCACCTAGATTGGTAAGTGTGGCTAAGACTACAGAACGGTTTTGATCCTATGATTTATTGGGTGACCCTACGAATTTGAGCGGTGGCAAATTTTAATTTGTCTATGTACAAGTTTGGATTGTGGCTAAGGAAGTTAAATCTTAGAGAGGCAGTGGAAATCTTTATCGTAAAGAATGGATGGAACTCAAAGCGAGAACCTAAATCTTATCTTCGTGGGAAGTTTTATTAAGGACTAAGTACTCCCCACCTGTTTGCGGATGACATTGCAGTTGATAACACCAGTTAAATTTCGGGATGAAATCCTCTCAACTGGGGGATACTGTGACATCCGTCATCAAAATAGGGGCTTTGACTTTGGCGGTGATTTAAATTTGACTTTTGGCTTTGACTTTTGTCTTCATTTGTGCTTGGTCTAGATTTATGGTTCATTTCTCGTTGGGCCTAAGATTTTGTCCCAATGGGCCTATGTCTTTATGATGGGCCTGGAGTTCATATCTTTATGTGACTAGTGGGCTTGTCATCTTATGAGGTCCTATGTATTGAGCCCAATCAAGGTTTTTTTCCTAAAAAGTAAAATACGAAATTTACATCAAAATCCAACTAATCTTACATCCATGGGCTTTGCCTAAAGCTTAGTAAATACACTTAATTCAATCTTAAAAAAAATACAAATTAAATGATTTATATTGCATATAATAGTCCGTTGGAATCGTACTAACGCATAGAATTCAAAAACGTAAAAATTGGATGACACGCGGTTCGAGACGAGATGAGTTTCATGGGATGGGCTAAGGGCCCGGAGGCCCTCCTCCCCTCCCAATTTGCGGCCCCAATGATTAAGGGGGGTATTCCCCCTTGCCTTGGCTCATTTGTGAATTATCTTGGGTTTTACATGAAACCCTAGCCACCTCCACCTCCAAACTCTCTCTTTTCCCTTCTTCTTCGTCACACTTTCAAAAATTCTGCAATCCTTCAAGCTTACATCGATTTTTGATAAACAAAACATCCAAGATCCTTAAACCAAGCAATATACCTTCATCTTCGAATATACGGTAAGCGAAATCCGTTTTGGTGAAGTTTAATCTTTGTTTCACTACAAATAGATGATAATCATCATCTATATTCAAAAACTTTATCTAACGATCTTTTATTTTTAGTTTTCGGTGCTAGATCGTGAGAATCTTAGCGTTACGATCGTCGGATTCGCCATTTGGTAAGAAACCCTAATTTTTGGATTCTATGATAATCGAATCCATGATATTGATTGGAAATCTTGGATGAGCTGCCCTTAGTCAATATTTTCAACCTATAAAACGTTTTGAAATAACTAAAATTGTTCCTCAAAAGGATTGATGGGTTAAACGAAATGAAATAACGCAAGGGAACGAATCTAACAATCTAAACAGCTTGCTGTCTGAAAAATAGGTCATTTTGTTCGAGTGATATCTTGGTCAAAATAAACTCAATTGGGGCACACTCCGGGTCTAAACTTATTCCCCACGAGTCCTCTAACTGACCCAAGTGGTCTCACATCGTTTCGACATCGTTTGGTCCTCTAAACGTAGCAAACAAAACTGAAGGTCAAAACTGACGAATCTGGACAGCAGATTGGTCTTGATTCCTCGTGTCATAACCTTCTCATATTTTGTCAAACGAACCTAATTCTTTTTCTGGAGTTTAAATTAAAGTCCCCTCTTTCAAATGACATCTCGTACGTGATGTTTTGTTGTTGTTTCGATTTCCAAGCAGCCTGTACAAGACTGATGCGCAATCAGATATGTATGCTGAAATATTTTGTTAAGACTTATAAATAAAGGTTGGGACTAAATAATCTAAATTAAGACAAGTTTTGCATATAATGTTGATTAAACCTCTTTACAAAAGAATTAAATTAATAAGTGTAAGGATGGAAAACCTTGATCTGTGTTAAGGGCTGAACTAACAGGATTATACCCTTTTTTAGCAATCGATATTTGGTGCTATATTAATACTTGTGTGAATTATATATTTTTAGAGCTTTCTCTGCGTGTTGTGGAAGTTGACCTGTGACATTTTAAGGTGAGTTCCGCGACTCCGTTTTATTACAATTATTTACAAACATCAAGGGGAAAAGTATGCTCAACCCTTTTTATGTTGTGAACTTATTAAATCTTTGGCACTGTTGTTTTTACTGTTTTTAAGTATTTATCTAGTACATGCATGAGTTATCTGTGTGGTTCTTTATTCACAACTATTTAACTCTGGTGTTGGAGCCGACGGACAGGTATTGATAGTACTATTGGGCTGACACCCCACCCTTGTTTGTTAGTATACTGTTGGGACTGACAATGGCCAGGTATGGGCCCTAGGGTGAATATGTTTCGACAAGTTCTGTGTGTACGTCGTAGGTTTAGTTGTGATACTCTTGTTTACATGTGATAGTACTTGCTTATAACTGCATGCACTTATGTCCTACCGAACCTTTACACACATCAAGTTTTGTTTACTATTTAAACCTGCGAACTCACCAACAATATGTTGACTGTTTGAGCATATCTTTTCAGGTAACAATCATTGAGGATAGCTAGGGATGCCACCTTAGCAATGACCTTAGATATGCATTATTTAAATTCATTGGATGGATTTAATAATTGTACTGACTTTTATTTGTTCATGCATACTATGTTCACTTGTTTCCCGGGTTGTGGGGTTTATACTTAATTGTTTGTATGACTATGTTTGTTGTGGAATTGACTAACTACGACACAAGTCTTCATTTGTGTCGGGTGACGTCATGACATGTTGACTATTATCATTTAATGCATCTCTATTAATTTAATAATGTGTTATGATGATCCCTTCCGTTACATCCTCGTGTTTTCGCTATAAGCGGGGGTGTGACAAAAGAGCAAGCGCTAGGACATTCACAATGACCAGGGAGGAGGCTAGGACGGATCCCGATATTGTGTCAAGTACGTTTCTAGTAAATCAAACTCTTGCTTCTGTGTTATTTGATTCTGGTGCTAGTAGGAGTTTTATTTCTGCTGCGTTTGGTGATAAATTGCCTGTTAGTAGTAGACGTATTGATAAGCCTTTGATATAGAAACTGCTATTAGTAAGTCCACTAGAGTTACTGATGTGATAGAGGACTGTACCATAGAATTATAAGCTCATAGGTTGCTAAGTTACATGTGATGGCCCTAGGTAGATTTGATGTAGTACTAGGGATGGATTGGTTAGTAACCTATGTAGCAAACATCGTGTGTCGTAAGAAGATGATTAGACTGACAGCGCCCAACAGGAGTTCGATGGCTATATACAGTGATCGAGTTACGACGATTCCGAAAGTGATTTCGATGGCGGTGGCGGGAAAGTGCATGAAGCGTGGATGTAGTACTTATTTGGCCTACGTGAAGGATGTGGACACGTCAACACCATAATTTTCCGATGTGCCATTGGTGTGTGACTTTCCTGATGTGTTTCCAGAGGACTTATCAGGTGTGCCACCGGATCACGAAATCGAATTTCAAATTGACTTGATACCCGATGCTCAGCCTGTCGCTAAGGCACCGTATCAGTTGGCTCCGACTGAGATGAAGGAGTTGATGGAGCAACTGCAGGAGTTGCTTGATAAGGGTTTAATCAGGCCGAGTATCTCTCCTTGGGGTGCTCCGGTCTTGTTTGTAAAGAAGAAGGACGGTAGCATGAGGATGTGTATCGACTATCGTGAGTTGAACAAGTTGACGGTGAAGAATCGGTATCCATTACCGAGGATTGATGACTTGTTTGATCAGCTCCAAGGTGCCAGTTGGTTTTCGAGGATAGATCTTCGATCTGGCTACCATCAATTGAAAGTGAAGGAGCAAGACATTCCTAAAA
>BJCO01744237.1:0-14828 GCA_018326465.1 Flaveria floridana | reverse complement strand
TTCCATGTCATATGCAACTTGTTTAGAAAACCCATTTTCTAAATTGGTGTTAATATTTTATTGCATGATCATATCATCAATTAAATATTATTTGGTGTTTGCTAAGCTTGTTATTGGGTATAACCCGACTTGGATCATAACGTACTAAGCACATCAATATTCTAAGTGTCTTGGGCACATAGAATCCTACAGAACCAACCGATATGGTGCCTTAGCGACAGGCTGAGCACCGGGTATCAAGTCGATTTGGAATTCGATTTTGCGATCCGGTGGCACACCTGATAAGTCCTCTGGAATCACATTGGGAAAATCACACACCACCGGCACATCAGATAGTTGTGGTGTTGACGTGTCTACATCCTTTACGTAGACTAAATAGGCACTTCATCCACGTCTCATGCATTTTCTCGCCAATACCATCGAAATCACCTTTTGAATCGTAGTAACGCGGTCTCCATACACCGTCACTAAACTTCCATCGGGCACAATTAGCCTAATCATCTTCTTGAGACATCCGATATTTGCTTCATAGGTTGCTAACCAATCCATCCCTAGTACTACATCAAATCCTCCTAAGGGCATCACATGTAATTTAGCAGCAAACCTATGGTCTACAAATTCTATGGCACAATCCTCTATCACCTCAGTAACTCTAGTGGACTCACCGATAGCAGTTTCTACATCACAAGGATCACTAATACTCCTACTGCTAGCAGACAACTTAGCACAGAAGTTAGTAGAAATAAAACTCCTACTAGCACCAGAATCAAACAATAAAGAGGCATAAGTTTGATTTACTAGAAACATACCTGACACGACATCGGGATCTACCCTGGCTTCCTCCCGGGTCATGGTGTAAGCTCTAGCACTTGCCCTCTACCCTCCTTCCTCCGGCTTCTTCTTCGCCCCAGAGCCCTCCTCCCTCGGCTTTTTGCAATCTTTCATCGTGTGGCCCTCCTCGTCACAGTTATAACACTTTAGCACCCTACAGTCTCTTGTGATGTGGTCGGGCCTGCCACACCTGAAGCATACACTCAGTCCCAACCTACACTCGCCGGTATGCTCCCTTCCACATTTGCCACACTTCTTCGACCCCGACCTTATCGACACCCTACGATCGTCCAATTTCATCCTCTTGTTGTTTGGGGTGAAACCACCATGCCCAAACCTCTTCCCATTTCAGCTTTTATCACCCCCACTCGTCTTTTTCACCTCCACCACAGTCTCCTCTCGCTCATCATACAACCTGCCCGCCAAGCCCACCACTGATCGAAAGGTACCTGGCTGAGCAGCAATCAGATGCTTGCGAATATCAGCCAACAGTCCCTGGATGTACCTCTTGATCTTTCTTGACACCGGCGTCACCTGATCCGGTACCAGCCTCGCCATTTCATTAAACTTAGTGGTGTACTGTTGGTGGGTCATGGTTCCTGCCTCAAGTTGTAGGTTCTCCCTCTCGATCTTGTCGAGTTCCCGGTGAGCACAAAATTCCTAAATCACTAGTTGTTTCAGCTCCTTCCATCGCATCTTCCCGATGGCTCTAGCACCCTCAACTTGGACAATGTTGTCCCACCAACACAACGCTGAGTCAACAAAGGAGTGAGTCGCGAACTTCACCTTCTTTTCTTCGCGACACTCACAGATTTCCAACACCGCCTCCATTTCTCTTATCCAGCGGTGAGCGGCAACAGCATTGCCATTACCATCGAAGGTCGGGGGCTTGCACCTTTGGAATGCCCCATAACTGCACCCCTTGGTCGTCACCCCTACTACATCGTCTTCCTATTCGTCAGACAATACAGTCTCAGGCTCTAGTCGTTCTTCCTCCCCTCTACTCCCCTTGCCCGTTGATTCTTTCCTATTCTCCTTTGCCTTTCTCTCCTCGCTTCTCATAGCCCTGAGGACTTCAGTCACCACAGACGGTAAAACTGTCTGCATGACCTAGTGCACTTCATCAGCAATCGCCTCCCTCGCTGAGGCATTCAAGCTAGCATTCTTGTTTTCCTCGCTTTGGCCATGAACCTTCGGGTTCTCACAAGTCGTCTCAGGAGCATTGGCACTACTCCTAGTCACACGTGGCCGACCTCTGCCTCTAGAAGCCTTGGAAGACTTCTACCCAGCCATTTCCTAGATGTTATAAGATTCAAACACTAACACAACCATTCAAGGTAGGAGCTCAGTTTATGTCAAGTATAGTAAGCCCCTAATGATAGTGCCCAGTTGTGATTAGCCACTTACTTTACTCTTCACACCCCAAGCATTTCTTATCCTGACTACACCAGTATCTAAATCTACTGAGAACACATAGGTCAAATGGCACACACACATAATACTGGTTAACTTTAAGAAAAGAAATACCAGATGACACGTAGCTACTCGGGCTGACATCCCTCTTTCTGTCCCATTTTCAGTTTAAGTTTAGGTTTTTGAAAACATTTTACCCAATTCACTTAAACTATGGCTCTGATACCAACTTGTAAGGCCCCGTTCCCGAGCACCTCACAGTTGGTCATTCATTGCACATAAACAAATTGATATACATTTTATTAAGTAAGCAGCGGAATTATGTGAGCAAAAACCATTCTCTATTATTTAAAAAAGATACTGTTGTTAAGCAATACAACAATGTTAAACTTACAAAAGATTGCTTAATTGCATTACAAGACAACAATATCATGACTTCAGAATGGATGTCAGACTTTCCCTGCCGGGTAGCTTCACCCTCGTGCCATCCTCAGCAATAATTACCTGCCAACTAAAAATTTATAAAAGTCAGCGTTCCTGAGTGAGTTCTAGTTTTGTAAGTATTAAAATATCTTGTGTAGTGTATATATGAAAGTACTCTTTTTGTAAAAATGCATCTCTTACTCTGGTACGTGAGCACACGTTAACTATACAACAAGGTAATGCTTTCTTTCTTTACTGTATGCCTTGTTCATTATGTACTCTTTTAACTTTATCTTTCACTGTCTATGTGGACCAATGAGCAATACCCTAAACTATGTGCGTGGAGAAACTAGTGATGAGCCCCTCTACAGTCTATAGTCTGAATTATTATATACAAGGCCGACCCAGTCACCTAGGGCATGCTACAAAGGTCCGCCAATCTCAATTGATTGGCCCTGTGAGCATAAGGGGTAGCCAACCCGCATCAAAGTTGAGCTAACGATAACATGGTCGTGCACCTCCTATATTCTTGCAAGACTTGTTAACTTTTTAATTAAGTTCCATTTCTTTTTTGTTATTTCTCTTTCACTATGTTAAAGATAATACTTGCATTTATGATCATAGGCACACCACATAGGTCACACAATAATAATTACTATGATTGTAGGAACAACTCATAATATGCAAACATAATAACAATTAAAAACCCTAAGTCAAACCTGGGTCAAACTCTAATGATTATGTTCTGCTCAAAATTTCAGAAAATACTCTAAGTGTTCTAGATGCATGAGCACTATGCAGGCGCATGAGGCCTGCTCAGAAGCATGGGCACTATTTAGGCGGTTCAATACTTAGGCGTTTGAAACATCCTAGACGCATGGGCACTATTTGGACGTTTCATCACTTAGACGGTTGGGCTATTCCAGACGCATGAACACTATTCGGACGGTTGATCCATACTTAGGTATCTGAGTCAAATTCTTAGACGCATGGGCTACTGTTCAGACGGTTGGGCTTGCACTTAGAATCTTCTAAGGCTTTTCTAGACGGCTGGGGGTACTGTTCAGATGGTTGGGCCCTGGTTGGACGTTTGGGCTTACTTAGCCTTTTCTAAGGCAATTTCAGATGGTTGGGAGTACTGTTTGGGTGGTTGGGCAACTTGTTCAGCATGTCTTAACATATTATCAATACCAATCATTTTCTTTACATGTTCTAAGCTTAATAACACTATTCTAAGTATACCTAACACATAATCACCATAGGAACATTATCATACATATATAAATACCTACAGGTGTTCAAAAAGGAACTTTGTAAAACGGTTTACATACATTTTCAGCCCCAAAATGTTTAAAACAATTAAAATTACGGTGTCTAGAACTCACCTTAGTTGTTTTTGAGCTTATACCCTTCTCTTGAGCTTTTCAGACGGTTCTAGCACCTAAAACACACACATATACACAACCCGAACACATAATCACATTTATAAGCACATAACCGAGACTAGAAACTTCTAAAACATCATAAAACTGAGAATTCTTACCAAAAACATCGAATTCTCTTCTTTCTCTCTACAAATCCGAGTTCTCTACGGTTTCTCACTCTAAATCCGAATGATAGGCGAAAAGTAACATGGCATGGGCGGCCATGTTGCTTTATCCACCAACTTCTCAAAGTTTTTGTCCTTTTGGACACTTTTAACCCCTCTACTTGAGTTAAAATACATTTCCTTCTTTTTATTTTCCTTTTGCAATCTTTTTAAAATATCTGGGTGTTACAGTGGAGGTGGATGGTCAATTGATGTGGATGGAGTTCAGGTCATGGAGGTGGTTGTGGTTGTGGTTGTGGATTGAGTGGAGGAATGATTTGCATATTAGTTTGAGGAGCAACATTATTATCAAACATTGGGAGATTGAAGGATTTGAAGATAGTTCTGGGTCTGACCCCATGTTTAGTGAATTTGACTCTTGCCAATCAACATAGAAAGACTCCTACATAATGCGTGTTCTTTTATTGTACACCTTATATGCCTTTTGTGAGGAAGAATAGCCAATAAAGAAGCATTCATCTGAGATAACACCAAACTTTGACTTCTGAGCTTGAGTATTCAGCAAAGTACACGAGCAGCCAAACGGACAGAAGAAGTCAATCAAGGGATTCCTCTTATGAAGAAACTCATATGGAGTCTTCATCTTGTCTTTCATGATAAGAATCCTATTCAGTACACAGGATGAACAGTTGACTGCTTCTGCCCAGAGAATGATTGGAAGCTTTGCTCGATCAGCATAGTTCTTGTTGCTTCAATAAGGGTCCAATTCTTCCTATCACACCCCGGCCTCAAGGAGGGTGGGACATCATAGACTAGCAACATACATGGCAGCAAAAACAAACCATCACAAGAGCACACAGGGAGAGAAATAATATGGCATTACATAATTAAAGTCAAACCGGGCTGTAACAGTCCAGCCTATCATACAAAGTACAAATTCATTACATAATCTGAAGTGTTTAGTCAACCATAATTCAAATTGTTCAAAGTGTTTTCAATTCAAGTAATGCCAGGGGTAGTCATAATTCTAGATTGTCCATGTCCGGTTCTCCGATCAAGCCATTTCCATTAGGGATTACATAAAACATGCTCAAAAAGATTTTATATCAACTAAAAAGTTGGTGAATTCAAGTGCTTAAAGTTTAAAAACAAAAGGACTCCTTAAAGTCCATAAGTTATATTTAAAGTTCAAAGAATCTCTGTTATGGGGTCACAATCAACCCTTCACTCAGTCCCGGTTAGGCTCTTCCAAAGTTGTTTTTAAACCGGTTAACCCCAAGGATAACTGAGCCTCAAACAGTGCACCATATCTGCTGGATGGTTCACCACGGTATCTTATAAAATCTGTTACATGACACAAACGATTGCTCAGGATCTCAGTGGGGTACCCTTCCTATTTGGAAGGCACTGTGTGTGGGGGATTCCCCAAGTAGATCTACCCATATAGGACAAGCGGTTCACACAAGAATTAATGATTGTGATACATTCAAAAGCAGGTTCAAAAAATGTCCACAACTTACAAGTATCATACAATAGCACAATAGTAATTTCAGTTCAAACAAAGCATGTTTTATCCCAAATTAATAGTAAAAAGGGAAACACTAGAACTCACCTTAGGTTTCAAGCAATGGATCTACGTGTACAGAAAAGGATTCAATCTTAGCAACCTAGAATCAAGATTCAAGTAATAAGCTATGTGTTCTAAGGTCATGTTGGGTGTAACTAGGTGTGTTATAAGGTTATAGCTTTGATTTGTTACGGTTTTGCTTCAAAAGTTTCCTTTTTAGGAAAGTTAGGGTTTTTGCATGTGAATGACAAGTTCTTATAATTCTTAATAATGTGTTTACATAACAATAAGTTTAATATTAGTTTTTGGCCATAAAGTTACTGAATTTTAGTTATATTTTCTGAATTTACACTTTGGTCTCAAGTTTCAAATATTGCAATTCTTACCCCAAAGTTGCATACTTTTCATTTCTTGACCCAAATATAGTCCTTATTAGTTCTTAGGGGTCTTTATATTACTTTTATGCTCATTTAAACTTATTATGTCAAGATTTTATCTTGAAAGTTTTAAAATACAAAATACAAGTTACTTGTTACGGTAAAACCGAAGATTTTAACAGTTTGTTTTAAATTCTTGTATTTTCATCCAATTAACCTCTAAATATTATTTAGTGACTTATAATGAGCTTAATAATCTGTCAAAAATAGGTATTTGGGCTCTTTTAATTAAAAAAACTTCATTTTTTATGATTTACCCGTTAAAACGCGTTTTTACCCGGAATCGAACTTCCTAGTACATTTTAATTCAAGTTTTCACATATTTCTTGAATAAATGTCTCTAAAATATTGAGTTATATTGTTATTTTTGGATTTCATGTCTCTTTTATCATTGTTAAGATGTTACTCAAAATTTACCCGATTATGTCCTATTTTAATGTTTAACTTCCATTTACTCATGAGCTTACCCCAAATACCATCAAATCCAAATATTTTGCCAATATTTTTATATTAGAGCCTAGAATTCTTTTTAATATGGCAATTTTCTTTATTTTGCTATTTTTGAGTGATTTTCACCTTTTTCGGGTTTCAAAACAAGTCCCTTTTGTTTCCTAGTTCCTTCTTTTTGCACATCCAGCCATATTATCAACTTATAACATTTAAAATAACCTAAAACTACTGAAAATATATCATCATTCTTGGACCTAACATGTATCACATATATGTTGCATTTACTTGATGATTAAACCATTTACACTTGTGTAAACCCTATAAATCATACCCAAACATCACCTAATCACTTTTGTAGCTTTCAAATCAGATTATTAAGGTGTTAATCAGCTGTTTTTGATCAGGTTTGGAAACTTGGTTGGGTGGGTTTTCAAGCATGCACATAAATGGTGCCATTTCATGTAAAAAGAGGGTTTTCTAGGTGTTAACTTGTGTTCTAACTAATGATTTCCCAACTTATCATGATGTATGCCTCGTGTGATGTTAAGAGCTCCTCAAGAACAAGTTCTAAGTCACAAGATTCTACTAGAAACAAGAAAGTAAGAGTTTTGGTTGTTTATTGATGCAAAACACAAGAAATAACTTGATTCGGGTGTGTTAAAGCTTACACTTTGAATGAACAATGAGTTTGAGAGTTTGAGGAGGCTAAAATCAGTGATGAACTTACAACAAGGGCTGGAGCACTTTGTTCTTGCAAGAACCTTGTACAAAAGTCCACCAAATGGCACTTTCTTGCTTGGTTTTAACTTGGATGATGATGTTTTCTTGGTGTTCTTCACGGTTGAAGGCTGAAAAATATGTGAAGTGTGTGTGTGTTTTAGATGGGGAACTGAGAGCTAGGGAGGAAGAGAGAGTTTGGAGGTGGAGAGAAAATGAAAGTGAAGTGAAAGGTGGGAGTCTTGCATGTAGTTTGAGTGGTTGTGTAAGTAATGGGAAAGAAGGAGGGTGATTGGGTGGTGAGGGGGCGGCCGTGGATAGTGGTGATTGGTTTGTATTGCTTTATTTTATAGTTTTTTTTCTAAATTAGTTAGGTAGTGTAGTTTTGTTGTGTAGTGTAGTATTTTAGGTGATAGTTTCAAGTTAAGTGTTTTTAAGTTTTTGATGTGTATGTCTTGAATTAATTCGTGAATAATGTGTGTGTACACAAAATTAATTGTTCTCAATTGATTCTAACATTTTGATGTGTTTAATTATAATTTCAGAACGTTAAATTATTTTGTTCTAAGGCAAGACCTAAAGTATCATCTAGGTAAATCGAACACATAATAATAATCATGGATAAATAATCAAGTAGTGGTAATAATAATATAACTGATATTAATAATAGTAGCAATATTTGTTGGAGGTCAAAGTTTAGAATGTTGATCTCGGAGTCGGTTGTTACACTTCCTTTCAGCAACACCATTTTGTTGAGGTGTCCTAGCAGCACTAAACTATCTAAGAATTCCTTTGCTTGCAAAGGAGTCAAAGAGGTGATTCTTGAATTCAGTTCCATTGTCATTTCTGATGGCCATAACCTTCCTTTTATTGATGGTTTCAATTGAGAGGATCAGCTTCTGCAACTCTTCTACGATATCTCCTTTATGAGCTAGAAATCTTACCCACGAGTATCTTGAGTAATCATCTGTAATAACCAAACAATAAGATTTCTTAGCAATTGATTTAACACTAATAGGACCAAATAAGTCATTATGTAACATTCGAGGGGGTTTGAAATTGTATTTTCAAGCTTAAGCTTGTGTGGCCTTTTGTGCTGCTTTCCTTGAGAATAGGCCATGCACTTTTCTACCACTGAGAAATCCTTAAGTGGTAGTCCCTCACAAGATTGTTTTTAACCAACTTATTTATATTTTTAAAATTAACATGTCCTAATCTTCTATGCCATAAAAAGAATTCAGATGATGAAGCTTTTGACAGGAGACATGTCACTGTGGAGGTTGATTCTTTTGATCCCATATCCAGCAGATAGGTATCATTCTTTCTTGGAGCGCGCATGACCACTAAATCCTCTGGAACAATGAACTCTGGTTTTAAGAACATGCATTCATTGGACATATATAACACTAGAATGTCTTTATCACATATTGTGATACACTCAATAGGTTGAATTCTAGTTCTAGAACATAGTTTAGTTTTTCCAAAGTCAAAGAACCATTTGAGACCTCTCCTTGACTGATCATCTTTCCACCTTTCTTGTCTCCAGCAAAGGACACATATCCTCCATTATTATCCGATAATTGGTGAGTAGATCCTTCAGCCAAGTCATATGCCTGGAACATCCGCTATCAACGTGTCAAAAACTATTGATAATTTTTCTTGAATGATTCTAGCATTTGAACAAAAGAATTATTAAGATTAGAAATAGGGACCCAAGTTTTGATAAACTTAGGTCTTGGAACAGAAGACTGTTTACAAAAGAAATTATTTACAAGATGATTTAATCTACATCGTAAAGAACTATTATGTACAGTTCTATCAACATACTTAGGACAATTTTTGATTACATGATCATCCTTCCCACATTTAAAGCAATGGGATTTTACACATTTCGTTTTATAATTTGAAACATGAGCTTGATCAATTTCTATTTCTTCCTCATATTCAGACACACATGAATCAAAATTTCTACAAGTATCAGGTGATTCTTTTAATCTTTCTTTTGTGACCTTAATTTTAGCAAATTCTTAATTATTTACATGAATAGTTTTAACAACTGAGGAGGTTGGCTCTGTTTCATTAAGTGTGGAAATCCAAATTGGTATAAAAGATGGGATAGGATGAGAGAGGAACTTTTCGAACCAATTTGAGTCTGTACATCTGTTTGAAGCTTCATTTGAACAAGCATTTCTTTCATTAACACAAGCATTAAGAACACCATGAGATAGTTTGTAAACATCTGATGACGAACATGTTGGATTAGAACTAGAAAACAAATGTCATTGTCTATAACAGACTTTTAAGATACAAATATACTTAAACTAATGTCTATGAAAGACTTTTTGGAGTCATAAATGCTACTACTAGAGCTTCCCAAACCACTACTTGCACCATAACTGTATTCCTCTCAAATCTCCTTATGGTTTACTCCTTCTAAGCCTGCATACAAACTCTTATTATCATTCAGAATTAATTCATTTGTTGGAGGAGGTATTGGCATAAGGGAATAACAATAAGTACTTGGAAGAGCATAAACATAAGTGGTTGCTTCATATCCCAAACCGGTCTTAATTCTAAGCCCCCTTGCTTTTTAAAAAGGTCCTCATGTTTCATCCCATAAATTGTCCATTTTTCACGTTTGGTTTTTAATTTTGTCACCCCGGGCCCAGGTAGGGTGGGACGTCACAGACTAGCAACAACATGTGGCAGCGGAAAAAAACCATCATAAGAGCGCAAAAGGAGAGAACATCACATGGCATTAATGTTTAAAGAAAACCGGGCTAGTAACAGGCCTAGCCCTCATCAAAAGTACATAATTCATCAGTACTAAGTGTTTTCATCAATAACAAATGTAAATTATTTCAAATGTTTTAAAAACATAATAAGCCAATGTCGTGGGTCGTGGAGCTAAGTCAAGGGCTTCTACAACAGCTAGACTTCCGTCACGGATTACTTGAAACATGCTCAAAAGAAAATTTGTGTCAACTAAAAAATTGATGAATTCAAGAGCTTAAAGTTTAAAAACAAAAGGGATTCAATAAAATCCATACTTAATTTAAAGGATCAAAGTTTCATTGTTATGGGGAATCACAATCAACCCTGCACTCAGTCCCAGCTAGCCTCTTCAAAAGTTAAGTGATACCGGTTAATCCCGAAGGAAAAACTGAGCCTTAAACTAGTGTATCATACCTATCGGGTGGTTCACCATAGTATCTTATAAAAACCTGTTACATGCCACAAATGACCCCACAGGATCTCTTTGTGGTACCCTTCCGTTCATCATGGAAGGCACTGTGTGTGGGGGATACCCCAAGTAGATCTACCTATATAAAACAAGCGGTTCGCACAAGAATTAATGACTGTGACACAAGTATCAGCAGGTAACAACAATTCCACAACATATAGCATCATAGTTTAGCATATAAGTAGTTCAGTTAAAATAGAGCACGCTTCATCCCAAAACAGTAGTAAAAAGGGGAATCACTAGAACTCACCTTAAGTTTCAAGCAAGATTCTTCGTGTGCCGGGAAAAGTCTCAAGCCTAGCACCCTAGCATCAAAATTTAAGCGGTAAGCTACTGGTTCTAAGCTTATATAAGGTGTACTAGTTGTGCCAAGAAGTTAAATGCCTAATTCGACTTTGATTTGTTAAGGTTTGTATAAAAATTTCCTTTTATGGAAAGTCATGGTTTCATATGAAAATATGGATTTTTTACACCAATAAGTTAGTGACACAAGTTAAATTAAGTTGTTAAAGTGATTATTAGCTTCAAAAGAGTCGGTTATGGGAGTTTGGCAGAATTTACAGTTTAGTCCCTTAAGTTTCAGAATTTACAATTTCTACCCCTAAAGTTTGTTTTCTTGCATTAAATAACTTTTAAGGTCAAATTTCAGATTTTTGGAGTTACGTAACTCATTTAAGTTAAGTTTGCTCCAAAGTTTCAGGTTTTAGGTCCGGGTTTAGAATTCTTGTGTTTTAGCGTTACCGGTTACGGTAAAACCGTAGGGTTTTAGAGGTTAAGTATGGATTTCCATGTTTTTGAGTATTGGAATATTAAATATGATTTTAAGTACATTTTGATAAGTTTATAATCTATTGAAAATGAATTTTTAGCCTCTTTCGGTTGTAAGCCTCGTTTTTACGTTTTCATCCGTTAAGCGCGTTTTTACCCGAAACCGAACAATCTTAGGTGATTTTTCTTCAAACTTTTTACCAAATTAACACCTTGGGGACTATAAGTTACTGAAGTTTTGTAAATGCTATGGTTTAGACTTTTGTACCCAATTTTTAGAATTTTTCTTTAAAATCTTCCAGTTTAGGCCTATTTTGCTAATTAAATTCATAAAAATTTCAATTTAACCCAATAAATACACAATTTCAGTTTATAATACTAAGATATGTATCGTTTAGGGCCTGGACTTAATAAATTTTTATATTTGTTTAGTTTTACCAATATCATCCAATTTTACCACTTTTCGGGTTCCCGAAATGACCAAAATGCCTAGTATTCTATATCTTTATTATTTCCAGCTATTAACAACTCATCATACACCCAATTTCACCTAAAAATTACTGAAATTACAACCCTAGTTCGTGGTTTCAACATTCAACACAACAACAAGTTACCTACATTGAGATTTCACCATTTTTAACCATTACACAAGTGTAAATCATTATTATTCATGTCTAAACTTTCTCAAAACCTTTTGTAACTTTCAAAAAAGGTTATTTAAATTATTATAAACCATTAACAAGAAGATTAAAAGCCTTGGTTTGGAGGTTAACACGATATGAAGGTTGGATGATGCACATATCACCAAAAATAGGGTTTCCGAGGTGGAAATCGGGTTCCACCCCTAGAATGATCAACATAACATGTGAGATACCTTTAGTGAAGTTAAAATATCCTCAAGAACAAGGTGATGGTGTCGAGTTTCTACTATAACAAAGAAAGAATAGGTTTTTAAGAGAAAAGTGAGGAAAACACAAGTTATGACTTGTTTCGGTTGTGTAGGTGCTTACTCTTGGCGTAGCTCATGATTTGGGGAGTATGGAAGGACCCAAATATCTGGAAACCTTAGACATGGTTGGAGGAGTCTAATCCACAAGAACCTAGCCTCCAAACCTCGCGAAACAACACCTTCTTGATGGTTTGATGCTTGGGCGATGGATGTTGGTGTTGTTCTTCGAATATGGGGCTGAGATTGGAGAGGATGAGCTCGTGTGGGTGTGCTTCTACTGTGATAACCGAGAGGGAGAGAAGGAGAGTGAGAGAAGTGGGTGTGCTTGCATAAATGAGGAGTGAAGGGTTGAAGGTGGTGGTGTGTAGTGGTGTAGAAGGGTGGTGATTGGAGGAAGGGGGGCGGCCGAGATTGGAGGGTAGTGGGGTGTTTTTGTTTTAATTTTTAAATGTAAATTAATATTATGTAGTGTTAGTTTGTTGTGTAGTATAGTATTTTAGATGGTAAAAGTTTTTAGTTAATTGATATGTCTTGTGCATGATTATGCATGCATTAGCCGAAAAGTAATGTGTGTATGCACACATTTTTAATTGTTTCAATAATAATTTGATTTCATTGCAAGGGTGACTAATTGATTTTCCCGGAACACTAAATTTCCTTAAATTAAAGCTTGATCTGGTTAAATTGTCACAAAGGTCATATGAAATAACAAAAATGGTACTAATAGCAACAATTATACTAATGCTAATGATAATGATAGAAATGATATTAACACTAGTATTATTAAAATAGGTAATGATGCAAGTAAATCTGGGTTAGAATTATGACCTAGAGGTTAGTTGTCACATTTTCCCACCGTTTAGGAAATTTCGTCTTGAAATTTTAGCTTCGATTAGATTCAGTACGGGTGGGTTTGAAGAGGTGCGGATAACTCTTTCTCATCTCGTCTTCTCGCTCCCAAGTGAACTCAGGTCCTCGCCTAGAGTTCCATCTTACCTTGACCTTGGGTATGCGGCTTCATTAGAGTTTCTTGACCAACCGGTCAGTGATTTCTAAAGGTTCTTCCATGAAGTTCAGCTTGTTATTAATTCTTGCTTCTTTCAACAGTAGCTCCAAGGTTTTGTCTACCATGCAGTTCTTCAAGTTTGACACATGGAAGGTGTCGTGTATGTAACTCAACTTCTGAGGCAGCTTCAATTTGTATGCCATGGGGCCAATTATTGCCAGTATTTCGAATGGTCCAATGTATCTCGGGCTTAACTTTCCTCTCTTTCCGAACCTCATGGTTCCCTTCCATGGTGCTACTTTTAGCATTACTCTGTCACCCACTTGAAATTCCAATGGTGTTCGTCTCCTGTTAGCGTATTTCTTCTGACGGTCTCTGGCTGCCCGTAGATGCTCCTTGATTTTAAAGATCTTGTCGGTGGTCTCCAATACGATGTCGGGTCCCATTACTTGGTGATCACTGATCTCATTCCAGCTCAATGGTGATCAGGATTTCCTACCATACAGAGCCTCATACGGAGCTGCCTTGATACTTATGTAGTAACTGTTATTATAGGAGAACTCTACCAAAGGAAGATAGTTGTCCCAGTTCCCACCAAAGTCAATCACGCAAGCTCTTAGCGTATCCTCCAAAGTTTGAATGGTTCTTTGAATCTGACCGTCAGTCTATGGGTGGTAAGCAGTGCTTAAATCAAGACGGGTTCCTAAAGCCTGCTAGAGTGATTTCCAGAAACGAGAAGTGACGCGGCTATCAACGGTCAGAGATGATTGATAGTGGCACACCATGCCTCGTCACTATTTCATCGATGTACAGTTGAGCCAGCTTCGTCAGGTCGTAGTCTTTTCGAATCGGTAAGAAGTGAGCTGATTTAGTTAGCCTATCCACTATTACCAAAATAGCATCATGACCTCTAAACGTTCTGGGTAATTTTGTAACAAAATCCATCATGACATTATCCCATTTCCATTCTGGAATTTTGGGCTGTTTGTAAGGCCCCGTTCCCGGGTACCTCACAGCTGGTCTATCATCGCACATAAAACATATATTTACATTAACTTAATAAAAACCATGCAGCGGAAACTTTGAATTTACTTTCAATTTATTATAAATGCTTTTGCAAAGTAATACAACACTCATTACAAAATATCGTTTGTTTGCATTACAATACAAAAACATTAACAAAAGAATGCCATCCCAAAAGAGCTGAGTAGCTGCCTCGTGCCATCCCCAGCAACACTACCTGCCAACTAGAAACACATAAAAAGTCAGCGTTGCTGAGTGAGTTCTAGTTTTTATAATAAACATACTTCGTTTCCATTAAAACCATTCTTTTCTTTACGCGATCATACATCATACGTATCCACATAGATAATATCTTTGTTATCTCTTTCATTCATTCATTCGTTCGTTATACATCATTATCTTTCACTTCTTATCTAGATCCTGTCAGGCTTTACCCACTTCATGGCACGCA
>BJCO01744235.1:0-16816 GCA_018326465.1 Flaveria floridana | reverse complement strand
CATAGGCTAGGAAGATTCTAATTGCTTCCATCCTGGCCACTGGTGCAAACACTTCATTGTAGTCAACTCCTTCAACTTGCCTGAACCCTTGAATAATAAGCCTAGCTTTGTTTCTGATTATGACCCCTTGGTCATCCTTATTACACCAAAGAACCCACTTATTGCCAATCACTTTTGCACCTTTTGGTCTGTCGACAAGTGTCCAGACACCTAACTTCTTGAACTGTAGGAGTTCTTCTTGCATGGCAGCTACCCATCCTCATCCTTTAAGGCCTCGCTTACATACGTGGGCTCAACTTGAGACACAAAGCATCGATATGCCCCATCGTGTATGTACCCCTTTTCCGTTACCGCAGCATAATCAGCTGAGTAAAGCTGATTTCTTGTCTGAACTTCCAAGGGAATATCCCCGATGATGTTGTCCAGGGGATGATTCTTGTTAATCCTAGTTTCGGGAGTTGTGGGAACTGCTACTTCATCATCTAGGTTTGGAATCACAGGTTCAGTTTCTGTGGCTGTTGAAGGACTGGGTTCAGAAGTTCCAGTTACTTTATGATCAGCTGCAGGTGTACTTTCAGTAGTGGGAACCTGTTCCTCCTGGTTCACATTTTCAGTTTCGGTTTCTTCATCATCAAAGGAATCACTTACCTCTAGTTTTCCCCCTGAAGAGCTAGTAGTACCTTCTACTGGAGCCGAGGATGTCGAGTCTCGAGTAGGAGTGTTCAGAACATCGTACATCATTTTAGTGGCTAACAAATCATCAGAATGGGAAGAAGGAAGATTGAAGGATTTAAAAAATCCATCATGGTCGAAGAAAAAGGAAGGTCCTTTTCCCGCAGGGGGGGTGGTGTATCTTTGTACATCAACATTGCACCACACTTCTACCTGACCAGTTGAGTTATTGTAAAGCCTTTTGTCTGGTATATTATATCCAAGGAAGATACCTTCTTCTGCCTTCTCACAGAACTTCCCAGCCTGATTTTTCTTTTACAGCATGCAGGGTGCGCCAAATGGTTCCAGATACTCCAAATTGGGTTTACGTTGTTGGAGCAACTCATAACAAGTTTTTCCATGACGTTTGACCACCGAGACCCGATTTAGAGTATAACACGCATTAGCCACTGCCTCGTTCTAGAATTGAACTGGTAGTTTTATGTCAGCGAGCATTGTCCTTGCTGTTTCTATCAAACTCCAATCCTTCCGTTCAGCAACTCCATTCATCTGTGGAGTGTAGGTAGAAGAGAATTGATGAACAATCCCTTTTTCACGACAGAATGCCTCCATCCACTGATTCTTGAATTCTGTCCCATTGTCTGAGCGTATTTTTCGTACTTTCAGCTTGTAGAGTGACTCCAATGTGGTAACAAGATGTTTGACTGATTCAAATGTCTCTAACTTTACTATCAGAAACATCACCCAAGAGAATCTTGAGTGATCATCCATCACCACAAAGCAGTACCAATCACTAGCAATGCTTTTTATGCTGACAGGGCCAAACAGCTCCA
Source organism: Flaveria floridana (assembly GCA_018326465.1). Classification (NCBI taxonomy): domain Eukaryota; kingdom Viridiplantae; phylum Streptophyta; class Magnoliopsida; order Asterales; family Asteraceae; genus Flaveria; species Flaveria floridana. Next base: position 15,311 of record BJCO01744235.1, on the reverse strand, counting down.
TATGTAGAAGCTCAAGAGGAATCTCGATAGAATGAACTTTCTTTGACTTATGAGAATTCTTTTTCTGTTTCCTTTTCTTGCATGCTATGTAGAAGTCTGGAAGCTGGAATTTCTTGACAGAAACTCCATCCACCAAATCATTCTGAACCAGATGGTTCATCTTCCTAGGATTGATGTGTCCCATTCTCCTGTGCCAGGAAACTGAATCCCTTTAAGTTGCTTTTAAGAAGAAGCACTGAGCAGTAGACTCAGTAGTGGAGGCTTTTGAAAGGTCTAAGACATACAGATTGTTATATCTTGAAGCCGACATTAGAACTTGCTCCTCCGGGATAACATACTCCTTCTTAAGTATGTAATACTTCTTATTGTCAAACATGACCTTAAAGCCCTTATCACAAATTTGGGAGACAGAAAGCAAGTTGTTTTGCAATTGCTGAACGTAGTTTACCTTATCAAACTTTACCATCTCATTTCCCACTTCTCCTTGTGAAGTGATATCACCTCCTTTGTTGCCTGCGAACGATACATGTCCCCCTTTAATTTGCTTGATGTTGAAAAGGAGAGACGAATTCCCGGTCATGTGCCTGGAAGCCCCACTATCAATAATCCAGGTATTAGTGATAGAGCTGTAGCGGACAACCTGCACAAAGAATGGAAATTATTAATTTAGGTTGGGGACCCAAGCCTTTACTGGCTTGGGTTTCCCAGAGATATCACACATCATGAACTCAACCCACTGACCTTCAGAGGATGAGGACACATCTTTCTTCTTCTTGTCCTCACTATCAAACACGTTACTTGATTTTTCTTTCCATAAACCAGTTTTGTGCAAGGCCTGTTTATGATAAACAGACGACTGGCTTATGGTATGAACTTTTGGTTCACTAATAGTCCTAGGTTTAGCCTTAGGCAACATAGCTTCGCTTAGAGCTTGTCTGTGTTGACTTTGGTGTCTTGGAGGAGTATTAGATGTATTTTTGAAAAATCTTGGTTTTTCATCAAAAAGATCAAATATCTTTTGGGTGTCTGAAGTTGAGGACAATTTGGAGAAATAGGTCCTCGTTTTCCACAGTTATAGCAGGATCTTCCTTCGACAGGTGGGGTAGATCTTCTGTGAGGGGTTGAATCTGGTCGGGAGCGGGTCTGTGTCTCATCCTTCTAAGATGCTTCACCTTCTTTAACAAATTTAATTGTTTTGACATTTTGAACGCATTTTTCTTTCTTTTTATCAGGATTTTGATGATTTACACGTTTAGGGTTTGTTGGTTTAGAGTTCTTAGGTTCTGACGTAGACATTTGTGAACCCGACCCAACATTATCCTGTTCAACTTCAAATCCTCTTTAAGCATCTTATCTTTCAATCCCGAAGTAGTGGCCTTCTGTTCAGTGACGGACTGCACAGTTTTTACCTGTGGACTCTGGATCACTGACCAGAAGAGTAGTCACCACATGATCCTTAACTAGGTTATTATTTATTGGTTTACATTTAGTATTTAAAAGGATTGCATGTGGTGGTACTACTTTATAACCCAGACCTTCCCCACCATTTCGTTCTTTCACTAAGTTCTGAACTATGTGAGAGGAACTTGCTACACTATGCAGTTTTTGTTTTAAGATTCAACTTCGACTAGAAACGCTGCTTTTTCCTTTTTAGTTTCCTCTAAAGTGGTTAGATAGAACTTAATGTCATTTGATTGATTTAGGGCAACAACCTCGGTTTCCCTTAGTTGTTTTCCTAGCAGTTCAATCTTTTCCTTAAAACTGCACTCATTTTGTTTTAAAACGCGGTTTGCTTCAGTGCACAGTTTTAAGTCATTTACTAGATTATCATTGTGTTCTAATAACCTAGCAAATTTTAACTCATGCTTTCTCTAAATTTATCACATTCAGCACAATCATATTTATCAAATAATTCGTCTTTAGAGTATACCTGAGCGGAACTAGACGAATCAGCCATAAAAGCAGAGTCAGACTCTTCAACAACCAGAGATTCTGAGTTTGAAGCATTCAACTCCTCTTCCATAAGATGATCTACCACATCAATAGCTTCTTCAATATCTGAACGTGCATGCTCAGCTATGATGTCTCTCTCGCTTGCAGATCCATCATCCAAATCAACTTGTGCTACATTTGACTCTCCCTCGAATACGAATCGGAATGACCAGTCTTGTCCTTCATCGCCTTCAGCTACCATAGCTTTTCACTCGTTACTTGATGATGCTCCAATCTTCTCTTTGTCCTGACTGTTGAATGAAGGAAAAGGGTTTCCGTTACCTATCTTCTTCGGCTTTACACATTCGCGTTTAAAGTGCCCCTTTTCACCACAGTTGAAGCACGTTACCTTGGTTTTATCAAACCCAAATGTAGTGTCTTTGGTGGCAACCAAGTTGTGCTCCGTCTTCTTCACAAACTTCTTAGCCCTTCTAACAACACTGGCTAAGAACCACATGATATCCGTTCACTCCAACTCAGTTTCATCTACCTACTCATAATCTTCATTGGCTAGCTGACAGTTTCCAATCTTACCAGCAACTAACCCATCATAAGACTGAACAACTGCTGCTAGAAGATCCATGTGGTATTTGGCAACTTCCATAGTGACATTTCCGAGGTTCTCGGTCTACAGCTTGGTAGGGTTGGAATCAGGAACTATGTATTGGGTTCGAGATGAACCTGACGCTTCGCTTCCCAAGGAACTGCTTTGGGAAGGAGCAGATGAATTAGACACAAACACCATTTGAAGCGGTGCCCCAGATGAAGCTGGAGTGGGAACAGAGTTGTATAGTGAAGGATTCTGAGCTTAGGATCCTTTCTTAGACTTGTATTTCAGCCGTAGTTGTTCCTCCCTTAACTTCAAAATGAAATTATTTATGTCTAAAGTAGCAAGAGTGTCATTTTGTCTAAGATTAGACACAAATGGATCCCATTTGTCTATCAGACCATCATCAAAACTTGAAACTTTGTCTTCTATAGATGTGGTCACACCATGAGTATGCAGTTCACTCATCAAATGATAGAACCGATCAATGATATCATCTAAGCTCTCATTTCCTATTGGTGAGAAATTTTCAAACTCCTTTTTGAGAGCTTTAGCTTTCAGCGCCTTTAGGGTTGCATTACCATCATATCTTTTTTCTAACGCCTCCCACAGCTTCTTCGACTACTTGTTTTCAGAGAATTGATGGAATATGTCTTTAGGTAGCGATTGAGTCAACAGTGCATACGCCTTCTTTTGAGCATTATGTAGAACTTTCTGAGCTTCATTCATACCCCACAAAGTCAACTTCACCCCATTGGCACTGACTGGTATAGTATAACCAGTCTCTATAGATTTCCAAAGATTGGGGTCAACACCATTTAAGTAGATCTCAAACCGTTGTTTCCACTGAGGATACTCACCCCCTATAACCGTATAAGAAGTTTTCTCCTCGTACGGCTCGCTAAAAAATGATTACAACGTCAACAACTTTGGCGGTTTGTTGTGATTCCCAATCTCATTCTCTAGAAGAAGAAGATTCTTGATACGTGAGTCTTTACCGGTAGTAAACGTAGCAAACTGATCTTCCATTGCTTAAACTTTAACAAACTTGAAACAATAAAGATTAACTTGTGTGATTGAGCAAGGCGACTGGATCAATCGTGCGATTGCAGGATGTGAATGACTTCAATCGTGCGATTGGATTCAGTCGTGCGAATGAAGAGGACGATTGAGGTCAACCGACTGGAATAGCTTAACCGTGCAAATGAACAATGCGAATGAGTCCAGTCATGCGATTGAACTATGCGAATGAGATTCATTCGTGCTATTGAGCTAATCATGCGACTGAGGCTGCTGTGGTTTGAAAAAGTCAAATTTTGAACACTGACATAAAATACGAATTTTTCACGAACCCTAATCTGTCATATGTTGAAAAATCAAAACTTCAATACCCGCACTCGTCAAAAACACGTTTTTGAAGCAAAAAGTGGATCTTTTGATTGAAAACGTTAAGTTTAACACCAAAACTAATCGAATCCGCGCAAAATCACGAGCCTAAGCTCTGATATCACTTGTTAGGACCTTTTTCGTACGGAGTACTAACGGATTCTGCATGAGACCAGATCAAATAGCGCGGAATTCTATTTGATTGGCAATCCAATCTTTGAGAATGAACAACGTGATAGATCTAACGATTAAACAAACGTTAAGAACGAGTTGGAATCGATCAGGAACGAACTATGGACTTGGATGGATGAACTTTGATGCTCTCGATGGCTAGGGTATGATAGTATTCGAAGTGTTATGTTTTTTCACGAATTGTGTGGTATTTATAGGTTTTCAGTGTTCATTCGTACGACTGAACCATTAGCATGGTTCAGTCGTGCGACTGACTCATGCGTCTGACTCATACGCACGACTGAAGGTTCAGTCGTGCGACTGAGTCAGTCTTATGTCTTAGTCATACGGCTGATCCAGTCTCCTGGTTCAGTCGTGCGACTGGTCCATAAGTATGGTTCATTCGTGCGTATGGTCCATAAGTATGGGCCATTATCATGAATAACCACTTGACTAAGTTGAACACATTTCTGAATCTTCATTGACTCAGAACTATGTACAACAACCTCAAACCTATGTATAATGTTCATGAATATAAGTAATACCAATTACAATACGAATATGATATAAACAAAGACAATTAAACATCAAAAGTATATCATATTTCATTAAACATTTTCATTACATATGTGTAAGAAATGAAAGACATTTACGTTGAAGAACATAAACAAGGAACAATGTATCAACAATTCCTTCAGGTCTGATTGATACCTGGCACAGACACAAACATCATACGTTATGTCTGGTCGAGATACAGTAAGGTACATCAACAAACCAATCATGGATCTGTACAAGGTTTGCTAGATTGATTTTCCTTTCGGATCAGGCCCAATCTTGGTGTTTACATCTGTTGGAGTTCTAATGGACTGACAACCTTGCAGTTTGAATTTCTTTAAGAGTTTGTGAACAAATTTCTCTTGATTGATAAAAATCCCATCTTCAGACTGCTTTGCCTGAAGTCCAAGAAAGAAATTGATATCTCCCATAGAACTCATTTAGAAAAAAAGATTTCATGATTTCTTCAAATTCAATACGTAGTTTTGGACTTGTAGAACCAAATATGATATCGTCGACGTAGACATGCACACATAAGAGATCTTCTGCATCCTTCTTTATGAATAAAGTAGGATTGATTTTACCTCTCGTGTATCTATGTTAGATTAAGTGTTATGACAATATCTCATACCAGATTCTGGGGGCTTGATGGAGTCCATACAGAGCATTGCTAAGCTTGTACGCACGAGTGGAAATTCTGCATCCTCAAAACCCGGAGGTTGCTTCACATACATATCATCGGTGATTGGACCATATAGAAATGCACCCTTTACGTCCAGTTGATACACTTTGAATTTCATGAAAGAAGCATACGCCAAGAAGACACGAATTGATTCGATCCTTGCCACTGGAGCAAATACTTCATCATAATCAATACCTTCCTCTTGAGTGTATCCTTGTGGAACGAGTCTCGCTTTATTCCTGATGACAATTCCTCGATCATCAGTTTTGTTTCTGAACAACCATTTTGTGCCTATGGCATTTTCTCCTTCAGGTAAATCCACAAGATTTCACACTTCTTGTTTACGGAATCGCAGTAATTCTTCTTGCATAGCCTCAATCTAACCATTGTCCTTTAACGCTTCGGTAACATTTTTAGGAACAATTTGAGAAAGAAAACACGAATATAAGTAAAGGTTTGCTTGTTCTGATTTGCTTCTCGTGATTCTCTCATTCAATGGACTAATAATCTGATATGTTGGATGGTTCTTGTGAATACGAGATGTCAGAATCTCGCTTCCTTGAACATGAACATCCAGATTTGTTTGATTCAAGTTGGATAGCTCATGCAATAGGCTTGAAGAATGTGGATTGAAATTTGGAACTTGAGTTGGTAAGTTGATAAAGTAATCAAGATTACCAGAATCAACTACATCACCAGAGATAGATGATGTTCCAGACTCAGGTTGAACAAATTCAGTACCATCATTAGGAATTGCTTGTGAAACATCTTGAGCTTCTGAAACTGAATGATCTACATCCTGATGTGAATGATCATTTTCATTAAATCGAATAGATGAATCTTTGACGAAAGAGAAGAATGGGTAATATGGGCTTGAATCATCTGGGTCATTAGAATCTGAATCATCAATATTAGCATTTTTGAAATCCGTACCATTATCACTTCTTATAATTTTCACATTTTGATATAATTGATTTTCAACTTTTATGATGAATTCTTTTAATAATTCAGCAGTTTCAGATTTAGCATTCAAAAAGAAAACCCACGAAAATTTTATGTAGTCATCAATGATAACTAAATAGTAAGATCAACACTCTTGATGTTGGTTGGTCCAAAAAGGTCCATATGCAACATCTGAAGAGGTTTGGAATTTGAGTTTATCTGCTTGGACTTATAAGACGCTCTATGTTGCTTCCCCTTTAAACATGCTGAGAAGTGATCATTAGTGGCAAACTTCTTAGATGGAAGGCCAATAACATGATTTCCTGTAGCAACCTTGTTCATGTTCTTGAAGTTAGAATGCCCGAGACATCTATTCCATAGCTGACTTTTGTCATTTGATGCTTTAGCAATGAGGCAAGTTGTTTCTGTTGATGGATCAACTTGAGATATATCCAGCTTGTATACATCTTGATCCCTAATAGCTTTAACAATCACCCAATCCTTGCTAATCTGCAAACCTGGCTTCAAAACATAACAAAAAGAATCATCAAACAGGACAGAGTATGATTTATCACAGATTTGGGAAACACTTAACAAATTAAAGTTCAACTGTGAAAAGAAGTTGACTTTATCGAAGCTTATTGTCCTATTGGATACTGTTCCTTCTCCTATTATTTTTCCACCTGCATCACCACCGAAGGCGACATGCGTACCATCTTTTAACTTAAAGTAAGGCAGGATTGCCTGTCATGTGCCGGCTACACCTGCTATCCACATACAATGTGTTGAGTAGTCTTCTCGAGCGTACCTGCACGACAAAGAAATTAAGTTGAGGTATCTACCCAAGCCGAGATGGTCTTGGGTTTTCCAAATTTATCAATAACGGTAAATTGCTTGAAATGAAGTGTATTCACATCATGTTTGTTTTTAATGAATTTAACAATTTTGTTATGTACAAATTGTTGATCATTTTTGTAAACATTCATACCAGTTGAATGACCAATTTTTGAGAAATGTTTATTACCAACATTTTTATCATTCACTCTTACAGATCTTGGTATGAATTGATCTTTCATAACTTGTTTTGGTCTCACATAATCATTCCTTTGGAAAGATCTCAAACCTTAGTAAGGTTGGTTAGTTAATCTTTGAAATCCATCAGTTTGATTTCTCCGATACTGAGGATTAACATAACCTTTGCTCAATTGTGAATTGGCAAATCATTTCCTAGGTGAACCCCTTTTAAAGTAACAATTTTCAATTTTGTGAGTTCTTTCATCATAGTAGGTACAATATTTGTTAAAATAACAATATGCTATAGAATGATTTCTCATATCACAGATGTGACAGTATTTGTTGAAAAAGCACTCAGTAGTATTGTGATTATACATATCACAAATTTCACAGTACCTCTGTGGTATTTAAACAATTGCTTATTAGCTTTTGAAGTTGACGCAACATTAGATTCTTGCTTATATTTTGGTGTCAAAAAGTTAATTTGTTGTTTTTGATTTGTCAAATTTTGCTTTTGATTTGTCAAATTTTGCTTTTGATTTGACACTTTGTTCTTTTGCACATTAATTTTTTATTTCTGCACATGAACTTCCTTCTTTGATTCCTTAGAAACAAATCTTTTAACAATAGCGGAAGACTTAGAATATGAAGCCGTTTTCATATAAGAGTTCGATTTGTTCTTAGGAATTATTTTAACTTCTTAAAGTGTGTTCATGTTTAACAAACCATCAGACACAAATTTTACTGGTTTAAGTTTAGCTTCTTGATTTGTTGATTTTGCCAGATTTTCTAAATGTTATCTTGTTCAGTTTTTGCTTTATTTGCTTTTCTTCTTCTTCGTCGATTCCTTGATTTCGAGGAACTTGGTTTAACTTGAGATTGAACATCTTCAGGTGGAGATTCTTTTTCATTGTCTTTCTCTTTCAGATCAAAAGAGTTTGAATCGTCTGATGTTCTATCTTCTTGTTTTGCTTTTTCTTTGTTTTTGATTATTACTTCTCCAACACAGATTCTGTTGGAACACAAGTTTTCTTATTTTTTGTTTTGCTTCATATGATTTAATTTTGATCAGATGACCATTTTTGATCTTCTCAAAATCTTTTTCCTCCAAGATTTCCACGTTGATTTTCTCTTCTTCATTGTCAGAAATCTGATTTTTGTTTTGAAAAGCTTTCAGTTTAGCCTTGTTTTCAGGAGAATGATCATACGTGTTAAAGTTTTCTTGTAGAGTGTTGGTTGTAGATTTAGACATTGGTTAATGAGTGAATCCTAATCCTGCTTTTTGTTTATCTTTTCTTTCATTCACCAGTTTTTCCACAATTATTTTGGAACTTTCACATTAGCAAGATCAATTTGAGTAGCAGCATGTGGTATTTTCTCCTATTCCAGATTTTTAGTCATCTCTTAAAGTTGTTTAGCTTCAATTTCTAATTCTTTTAAGGTTTTGTTCCATGATGTTTGTAAAGAAATAATCTTTTCATCTGCTATTTTATGGTTAGATTTTAGTTTATTGTTCATTGACACCTCTTGTTTAAGCTTTTCACATATTTTATATGAATAAGTTCGATAGTATTCGACATGCTCAAAGCAAAATTTGGTGCAAAGTTTCTCTCTCACTTCAGATGGTATTTCAGGATATTTTGGTGAAGAATTTTCAGAGTTAAAGGATGAAGTTTCAACCTTAGGTTGATCAGACTGTGCCATCAAAGCAATATCCTCTGAATCCTCTTTAGGATCAGATTTATCACTCACATCATAATCATCTTCTTGAGTCTTAAGATTTCCTTCACCTTGAACTTCTGCAATAAGAGATAAACTAGAGGTTAGTTCATTAGTAAATTGCTCAGCACACGCACTCCAGTCATATCCATCCTTAATGTTGACAACTAGAGCCTTCTTTGGCTCATCGATGACTTAGATTCATCTTTAAGTTCAGGCATTGGAAGGCTTTGATATGGCTTTTAAAAAGTCTTCTGAGACGATTGTGTAAACCTCTGATTGCTTGAATTAGATTGTGCATTTCCTCCATTGTTTCTAGGGGCTTTGCATTCCCGTAAGAAATGTCCATAACTAATACAGTTGAAACATCTTGATTTTGACTTGTCAAACCCAACAGTCTTTTTAGCACTTGGCTTGTAGTTCCTGTTGACATACGAGTGTTTCTGAGTTCTGTAAGCAATCATCACCATCTGCCAATTTAAATCCATTTCTTCTACATCTTCTAGATCCATCTCAAATAAATCCTGAAAAAAAAGATCTAATTGTGTTTGATGACTATCTTGATATTCTTGAAAGCTTTCCATGAAAGCAGTAAAGGCAGTTTTAGACTCTTCATCCTCTAATATGATGTTTATGACATCTTTAACTTTGCAAGATTTAGCATAGTTAACACATGGAGTCTCAGTTTGAGGATTTGAACTTTGAGGATTAGGAGGAGTCTTAGGTTGAGTTGCATAAGTAGGAGCACTTGTAATTGAAGAATCAGTACAAAATCCTGCTCCAACAAATAAATCTCCTTCTTCTTCTGATGACTTTTCATTCTTTGCCATAAAGGCATTCTCAACAGTATTAGCAGGAGATGCAACAAATTGATACTGAGACATTGATGCAGTTCTATCATTTTTCCTTGAACTTTCATCAATCTCTACAGACTCTATCTTGGCAATTAACAAAACAAGATCCATGGAGAATTTCTCAGTATGCTATAATAGAGTTACTGTTTGTTTCCATGATGATGGTAAAGCATTAAGAAGTCTAAGATTTAGATCTTCAAGATCATGTTTAATGCCAGCTGTTGACATCTCTATTATGAGTTGCACATATTTGTTCATCATTTGGTTGATGGTCTCACCAGATAAATGTTGAAACAACTCTAACCGCCTCTTCAGATATTGCTTCTTGAGATTTTGAATCTCCTTTCCACCTTCACAGATTGTCTTTAAGGCTTTATACATGGTATATCCTATTTGATATCCATCAAGCCCGGTAAGGACTTCAAGAGGTAGTCCTTTACACGGTCAAAGAGTATGCTTTAATATCATTCTTGACTTTCTTAAGATCATCCCCTTGCAATCCGTCTTCAGGATAAGGTTCTGGAGTGTCTTTGGTGTATAAAAAACCTCTATCAGGCCCATCATAAGTAATAGGAATGTGGGGTCCTTTTTCTATTGATTTCCAAAGATCAGTATTAATAGAGTTCAGGTGATGCTTTAACCTAGGTGGCCAATTTTTAAAATCTGCTCTGTTTTACAACTTAGGAACTCTGTTTTTAGAATCTTCAGATTTCACTATTTTTATATTTTGTTTTTAAGAAGAAGAAATGTTTTTGTTGTTTTTAGTTAAAACTATGAATTAAAAGTATTTTTAGATTTTTCAAAATTTTAAAAAAATTTATAAGTGTTAAAGTTGATGCGCCTGAACAGTGATGAAACGCCCTAACAGTTGTGGTACTTCTGACTTTGACTTAGAAACAGCTAAGGGATGGCCTTAGAAAAATTCTCAAAAACGCCCAACTTAGATGCGCCTGAATAGTAGTAATGCGTTAAAATAGTTGTCAGACGCCTGGAAGTAAAAACTCCCAAACAGTTCTAATGTGCCTCAACAGTTGAAATACGCCTAGCATTACTTGGTTTCTGAGTAATTCTAAAGTGTCCACACAGTTTAAATACATCTCAACAGTTGTGATACGCCTAACCCAAAAACGCCTTAACAGTTGTAAAACGCCTGAACAGTTGTCAAGCGCCCAACACTTGGGTAATTTTCAGCAGTGGAACATAACGAACTCAATTCTTCTAAAATTCTTCAAAAGTTGAAGAATTGACCTAAAAACTTCCAATTAGGTAGATTTTAGATCAATTAACGGTCCTTTCACTTCAATTTCTTCAATCAACAACAACCAATCAGTATTTTGCTCGATTTTCAGTTCGAAAATGAAAAACAACTTCGAACACAAATTCGATCAATTCACTGAAGTTGAAGAATTAAACAACTAATTGTGATTCAATTCATGTTTCTGATGATGAAACACAACTGAAATCAACAATATTTCAATTGAATTGCTTATCAATCACAGATTTAAGTGATTTATGAGTTTGCAAGTTCGAATAAACTCAATCACTGAACCAACAGCTCTGATACCATTTGATAGGATCAAATGAATCAATCTGTGATGATGTTAGAAGACAATTCAATCAAAAACATACAAAAGTAATCAAATCAATGCACACAATCAAGAAAAATTCATAGCAATTCATTGATAGTAGCAAGGACAATTAAAAGTGTAAGTAGCAGTTAGAAGTTCAACTAATTCGTTAGTCTAATCTTGTCTAGTCTGGTATACCTGCACAAAAACACATCTAAGCTATTTATACTATAAATAAACTAAGGAACAACTATTTACATAAACAGTCCCTATACTATGACAAAACTTATACAAAAGACAGCTAAAGACTACATGTTAATCTTCAAGAGGCTCTAACAATAGATTTGTTAGTAAAGATTATTAACATGTAAAAATCCACACTTTTCACAAGATACACTCACACTCGGCTTAAATATATGGAGACATAATCAAGATTAAGTATGACTAAACGCTTAATTGCCTAATATAAATACGTGTGAAATCATATGCTTGTTAAGGGATCAAATCTCCACCTACTTAGAAATTTACTTGCATAAATCGTTAGGTCTTTGATGGCTAATTACTTGGCTCAGGCTTGAGTATTCATTATTTGGAAAAAGTGGCTAAATGTTTTAGATAACGGTCTTGGCTTATTCTACAAGGAAAGCATAATAAGATCCCTATACAATACTTCAAGCTAGAAGGGATATGCTAACTTAAGGACTCATTTAAGGTCAGATTGTCAAGACCGTAATTTGCTTTCAAAAACCTTATTTTGCCTTTCACCCGAAGATACACAAAACTTTCCTTTTGTAAGGATTGTTCGGCTTGAAGCCTAATAGCACTAATCGGATCACTTCCGCATATTCGTATTCGGACTAGGTTTGTTTCTTTTTGCATTTTCAATTGTGGGACCAAATTCCATAGTTCGAGCAACTTTCGTATCTTTTTGCCCGCCTCTTTATAGCGCTTTTTGAAATTACACAAAATGATGAAACTTGTTCCTTTTTTCGCCAGGTCTTTCTTATGACGAACGTGAGGTTGAAAATTTGTTGGCGAATTTCCGGGGGAAGCCCCAGTTTTGCATGGTGAAGGCAAGAAAGTAAAATTAAATCAAAAGAATACATTCCAGTTCTTTTAGATCTGCCAGTAAAAGACCAAAATTCTCTCCTTTTTTTCTTATTTATTTATTTATTTATTATAATTAGCCAAAAACATGGCTTTAACGAAAAACAGGTTTTGTTGAAGGCATGTTGGTTAAGTGAGTTGGTGGTTCGGGTGATCAAAAAAATAAAAACGGGTGCGAACTAGGGTTGACGTTCGGGTAAGGAAAGTTAAAAGAAAATTGGTTGGGGCTTGAATAGTTAAGGTTTCCTAATGCTTAACTCATTTTTATGCAACAAATACTAATTAAGGTCTTGACATGTATACCCAAATCAAGTTCTAATCACACGTATCATAAGGTACCCTTAATTATATCTAGAATGAAAGTAGATTTGAATAAATGCAAAAGTGTTTAAGGCTCAAAAAATAAATTCACATATGGATGGAATTGGGTAAAAGTGTTTCGTTTTATATATTTAAATGTTTTTCCTAGATCATTGCTTTTAAGGATATCACAAAACGCATTTTTCAATTTTATTTGGATATCATTTATTTACTTATTTATTTTCCGAATATGTATATTTATAATTTGGTTTATAAAAATCCGTTTAAATATTTATTTTCTTGTCATAAAAATTAATGTTTAAGTGATTTTTATAAAATTTTTAAATTCAAACCTTTTTAGCAAAGTGTCAAATATGTGTGTAAATTACCCCATCCCCATACTTAAAATTAACATTGCCCCAATATGATTAATATATTAAAACAGGGAAAGATAACGAAATAACTCCCCTAAAAATATCAATTTGACACTTGTTCTTGGAACCCTTAGTTGCCTTAAATTGTGAGAATCCTTGTGATTACCTGGAATATCATCAATTTCTTAAAAACATTAAAATCCTAAGCACAAAAAATAAAAAAAATACATAAATTAAAAGATAGATTGGCACAAAAAAGCTGTGCCCGGGCCTTGAAAGTGATACGGTTTTCAAGGGCTTTTGTGGCGGAATATCCTTCAACTTGTGATACATTCGGTTCCTGATGTCCGTGACATCATTGCTCAGGTCATCGACTCAGGAATGTATATTTTTTATTCGGTTTAATGCTTGTTGTCTGTATTCAAATGATTGCCTTGCATCATTGCTCATGGTTTGGATTGCTTCATAAAGGTCTAACATACTCGAGAATTATCCCGCGTGCGAATTGGCAGCCCTAGCTTCTTCATGCTGTGCCGGCATATCGAGATCCATGATGATTTCCTCGGGATCCGTCGGGTCCCAGATTTGTCCATTTCTACCCATAATCCTCGGTTGTCTATTTAGTAGGTTTGTTATCATGTACATATACAAATGCTCAAATCCAACTATCCTTGCATCACTCCTTCAGTTCCATCCGTGTTACACCCATATCTCTCATATAGGTTCAGAATATAAGTTCCTCCAAACATGGGTGTTGTAGCACCTGCAGTTGCATTTCTTGTAAACAAATTACAAAACAAACACCCAACAATGCACGACAATAGATTCACCATACAATATAAAATGAATAAGTCCCTCAAACTAACAACTCCTTCGCTTTAACCATGAGTTGTTATCTAATGGCTAAGTAACCGATGTATTTAATGCAGTAGCAGGTCTCGAATCTGACTTCTTTTGGTTTTACTCGAGTTGAACACCCTTGTTCCAATTCTCTCCCAAAATGCTTTTCTCATCGCACCACTTTCCGCATCTTTACTTTCCTCGTCTAGAAAGGTATGGTATGCTGGCATTCCTAATATTGTTTCCTCCTCCATCTCTTGTTCTGTATAGATACCTAGATAGACACCGAACAAGGCGATGGATGTTTTTCGCCAACGTTCCCCAAGTCTGAATGAAACTGCTTCATCATCCCATGGGTGAGAGTCTTTCATGCTAAATCTAAAAGATGCCAAATATTCAAAAGTTAGTTCATAGACAGAAGGTTTGTTTTGTAAATACAGACGCTTCCACTAAACACTCAATAATTTATTATATTTTTGGAGCTGTCCGACAGCTGCTAAGGTTTCTTCATCAACTTGCAGATGTGATTTTTCGGCCCTTTGTAACAGTCTTTGCAGCCTGTCGAGACCATCTTTCGCGGCTTCCCTCGAATTGTAAATAATGATGATCCATGATCCTAAAATTTTAAACAAATAAGTTAGACTATGCATAACAAATTTCTAGAACAGTTTTATGATGTTAGTGACAAACATGGGTTTCATGAGACATAACACCATATTTGTTAAACTTCATGTTTAAAAACAGTTAAAAGTTTAACATTCAAGAAAAACTGTTAAACATTGAGGCGTGCCTCATGAAACATGGGGGTGTGGTTAATATTTTGAGGTATGAAATTTTAACATGAGCACACGTGGTTTTGTTTGTAAAGCTTTTATTAAGCATGGGTTTAGCGTTTTCTTGCTTGAAAAACCAAAGATTACACATGTATCATTTTAATCATTTGTTAATAATTCAAGTCACTCAATATATATATAATGTGCTTATCAATAATTCAACCATGATTTATGAAGATAGTCATGCTTACAACTGAAGGAAAAACATAAACAACATTAAACTAACTAAACACAATCATTAACATACTAATTAACTACAAAGATAAACATGAACAAGAAGGATTAGAGTATTCATCATTCCATACAACTTTAATTACAAGGTTTTACATATAATGGCTAGGATTTCGATTGTTTAGAGACCTAATCACCTAACTACACGTAAATCACAATCATTATAACTAAGAATTAGTAACACTAACCTCTTGGA
>BJCO01744234.1:0-14213 GCA_018326465.1 Flaveria floridana | reverse complement strand
TTAGAATGGGTTTGGATAAGCTTGGAGGTCGAAAATGGCAGATTGGGTTCGGGATGACTGCATTCTACACCAGTTAGGGCTGGGCGACTGACTGGAGGCCATACGGCCGACTGGAGGGCGATTGGGGTTCAGTAGCACGATTGAGGTTCAGTCGCACGACTGGGGATTCAGTCGCATGGGGAGTCATGCGACTGAGAGCTCAGTCGCATAGGTGCTCAATCGCATGAGGTCCATTCGCATAAGGTCCATTCGCATAGTGTTCATTCGCACGATTGGGAGTCCATTCACACGATTGGGTGTTCATTCGCATAGGTGTTCATTCGCATAGATCCAATCGCATGATGTTCAATCGCATGAAGGTCATGCGACTGAAGGGTGTCCATCCGCCCAAATAGGGCTGTTGTACCCGAGGAGGGACATAGTTAAAGTAATGACTTTCGGGGAAAGTGCAGATGTAAGTTTGATGTGGAAGTTCCCGTAGGTACACGTAAGACGACCGTGGGGATCTTAGAATTTAAGTAGGGCATGATAATGATGATTTTGCATGTTTATGCGTGATGTATGTTATGTATGTATGATGATGCCCTGTATAGTAATGCTATAGTGTATGTTGATGTTCCTTATTATGATGTATGTTTATCTTTCCAGTGGCTTTAGGTGTTATGTTAATGAATGAAACGAAAGTATTATGTAATGTAAAGTGAAAGATAATGAAAGATGAACATGATGAAGGAATGCATGCATTAATGAACGATGAAAGTAATGAAAGTCTTGCGAGCATTGGATATTGGGACACGCCAATTAAGGTGTTAGCCTAACGGTGTGTGGGTTCGCTACCCAGGGAGGATGCACATCGGGGTCTTTTTTTGTGATCGACCATTATTATAGAACCTCTACCGCTTACCCCTAGTACTGTGGCACCACGTTTAGCTGTCTCTTTATAGACTTCGGCCCAGTAGCTAAATAGTTTGGGGTGTAGCATATGGTATTGGTACGGAAGATAACTGGTGTGCAAGAAAAGATGTAATGACGAACGAACGAATAGAGAAGATAATAATGATATTATCTACGTGTATGTATGATGTGTGATAGCATGAAAGTAAAGAAAAGGTTTTACTGAAAGTAAAGTATGTTTTAATATAAAACAAGAACTCACTCAGCAACGCTAACTTTTTATGTGTTTCCAGTTGGCAGGTAAGGTTGCTGAGGATGGCATGGGACGGTTACTCAGCTCTTTTGGGATGGCATTCTTTTGTTTAATGCTTTTGTATTGTAATGCAAACAAATGATATTTTGTAACTAGTGTTGTATTACTTTGCAAAAGTATTTATAGTAAAAATGAACAGTTATTTTACTGATTCCGCTGCAATGTTTATTAAAGTTAACGAAATTATATGTTTTAAGAGCGATGAATGACCAGCTGTAAGCATCCCCGGGACGGGGCCTTACAACTCAAAAGAAGCAAAGACATCCTTTAAACAAGAGACATAGGAGAGTTGTGAAACAATCTACTGATAACAAAAGGGATGAACTTGCTTCTTCAATCAAAACAAAACAAGTGTCAAAGTCGAAATCAATCAAGCATCAAGAAGCTTCATCATCAAAAACAAAGATCAGACAGATGTACTGTGAAACCTATGATATGTCAAATCACAACACAGATGAGTGTTATTACAACAAATATTGCTCAATCTGTAAGATGAACAATCACTCAAACAAGAATTGTTATTTTAACAAGTATTGTTCAGTGTGTGATATGACAATCATAATACATTTGATTGTTTCTTTAATCAGAAAGGCTTGAGAGTTCCTCAAAACAAGCCCATTTCACAAATTTCAACTGTCAAAGTCAAATCTAGAAGCCCAGTCCAGAATAGACAATCAAGAATCTCATATTCTGATGATGACTTCTATGACAATTGGCAGTCAAAGAGCATCAAACAAAACCTAAATAAAATTATGAAACAATCACTCAATGTTTTTCAAAGATAAAAAACAAAAGTGATTTCTGAAAATAAAAAACGTGCTCAATTTCTATTTAGAAATAGAGACCAAATGTTTGATGACTTTTCTGACAGGTCAGTTGAAATTGAGAAAAGGAAAACAAGGAGAACCCCACATAAATCAATCAAAGTATCATCCTCTAAAGTTCAACCTAGAGGAAAATACCAAGAAGTTACAGTCCTAGATAGAAACTGCAAACCCAAGACCATCATGGCTTGGGTTCCATATTCTAATTAGTTTCTTTTGCTTGCAGGGTCATCCATACAGGTCCAATAGCTTATGGTACGTGGACAGTGGATGCTCCCGACACATGAATGGAGATCGTTCCCTCCTTTATGACTTCAAGTACATTCAAGGAGCGACTGTAGCATTTGGTAGAGATTCACAAGGTGGCAGGATTACGGGTGAAGGATCTGTGACAAACGAATTGCTAAACTTTGATAGAGTGAACTACTGCGAGCAGCTGAATTTCAATCTTTTTAGCGTGTCTCAGATCTTCCATAAGAAATATTCTACTCACTTCACTGACACTCATTGCTACATTCTAAAACTAGGATTTCAAATTCCTGAAGAATGGGTTGTCTTAAAGACCCAGAGGAAGAATAATACCTATGTCCTAAACCTCAATTCTGCACATCTCAAAGAAGAAGCCTGTCTTGTGTCTAAGGCATCATTTGATGAGTCACAACTTTGTCATAGACACTTGGGACATACAAATTTCAAAAACATGAACAGACTGGTCAAAGGAAACCATGTAGTTGGTCTTCCTTAGAAAGAATTCCATTTCATTGACCACTGTTCATCATGTCTCAAAGGAAAACAACACAATTCGTCTCATAAACCAAAGCTTGTGAACACAAACAATATTCCATTGAAGTTACTTCACATGGATCTTTTTGGACCAACTCATGTTATGAGCATTGGAAAGAAATAGTATTGTTGGTTGATCATTGATGATTACTCACGCTTTACATAGGGTTTCTTCTTACTTTATAAAAATGAAGCACCACAGATAATAAAAGACTTTATCACTAAGATTGAAAACCAACTTGATCATAAAGTAAAATCAATCAGAAGTGATAATGGAACATAATTTAAAAATGATCTGAGTTCATTTTGTACAATCAAAGGCATTGTGCATCAATTCAGTGCAGCTAGAACTCCTCAACAAAATGGGGTAGCTGAAAGGAGAAATAGAACACTGATTGAAGCAGCACGAACGATGCTAGCAGATGCTAAACTGCCTGTTACCTTTTGGGCTGAGGCAGTCAACATAGACTTCTTTGTATAAAATCGAGCTCTGATAATCAAAGAAATCAATAAGACGCCTTACGAACTCATTTTTCTAAGAAGACCATTCATTGGATTCTTTAAGTCATTTGGTAGTCCTGTATCAATATTAAACACCCAAGATCATTTGGGAAAGTTTGCTCCAAAGTCTGATGAGGGATTCTTCGTAGGTTATTCCTAAGCTTCAAAGGCTTTTAGAGTGTTTAATCCTAGATTGAACATAATTGATGAATCAACCAATGTTCAATTCAAGGAACACTCCTTTCCCAAATCAATCAATGGTCCCGACTGGTTGTTTGATATTGACTCATTTACTAGATCTTTTGATCAATTCCACTTGTCATATGCAGGTAACCTACAATCAGTTGAATCTTTCAGAATAGTAGTAAGGATAGATGATTTTCCCATGATCCCTTCTAATTCTGCTGAACAATAGGATGAAGATATTCCATTACAAGCTGATCCTGTCAGACAAGCTCCACAACATCAAAGTGTTTCAACTGAGGCTGGTTCGAGTTCTATGCCTACTCCTTCATATGAACCATCAAATAAAGTGAGGAATCCAGCACCAGCTACTGCTCCAGTTGAAAATGAGAGGAATGAAAATGATAACAGGGTTCAAAGTGTAGCAGATGCCCAAGCAGAAACCAATGAAGCCTTTGATTATTTTCATCACTCTCCCACCTCATAAACCTGAAGGTGCCTCTTACCATGATGATCTGAATGTCTCCAACCTTGATGTATCAGTTGCTCGTGACTCCATTCTAACCACCAGGATACATAAGGACCATCCAGTGTCAGGCATAATTGGTGAACTAGATAAGCGGGTGACTAGAAGCAAGTCAAGTATTGCAAACATTTGTTTGTTTTCTTGCTTTCTATGTTAGACAGTACCCAAGAACATAAAAGTGGCTCTTCAAGATAATAGCTGGATCGAGGCAATGTAGGAAGAGCTGCTCCAGTTTAAGAAACAAGAGGTATGGCATCTGGTAGATCTGCCCGAAGGTTAATACCCTATCGCTACTAGGTGGCTATACAGAAACAAGACTGATGATAGGGGCATTGTCATCAGAAACAAAGATTAGTGGCACAGGGATTCATACAAGAAGAAGGCATAGACTATGATGAAGTGTTTGCTCCTGTGGCCAGATTAGAAGCTATTAGAATTTTCCTTGCGTACTCCATATCCATGAAATTCACAGTATATCAAATGGATGTGAAGTGTGCCTTTCTCTATGGCAAGATCGCTAGAGAAGTCTATGTGAGTCAACCTCCAGGCTTTGAAGACCCTGAATTCTCTCATAGGGTATACAAGCTTAATAAAGCTTTGTATGGTGTTCATCAAGCACCACAAAAGTGGTATGAGACTCTATCATCTTTTTGGCTCATAAATGGATATGAAAGAGGAAAGATTGATCAGACTCTCTTCAAAAAGAGAAAAGGAAAAGACATGTTGCTAGTCTAGATTTATGTGGATGATATCATCTTTGGCTCAACAAACAAACAACTCTGCAAAGATTTTGAAGATCTCATGCATTCCAAGTTCCAAATGAGTGCAATGGGAGAACTCACTTCCTTTTTAGGAGTGCAATAGGAGAACTCACTTTCTTTTTAGGAGTGCAAGTACAACAAACAACAGATGGAATCTTCATCAATCAATCAAAATATGTAGAAACCATGCTGAAGAAGTTTCATTTTGTAGATAGTCAGTCCATTAGAACTCCTGTTGATACCAAGATGAAGATACGTCCAGATCAAGAAGGAAAATCAGTGGATCAGACTCATTACAGATCTATGATTAGATCACTCATGTATCTAACAGCTAGTCGACCTGACATTATGTTTGGTGTATGTGTTTGTGCTAGGTATCAAGTAGACCCCAAGGAATCTCATGTGAATGCAGTTAAGAGGATATTTAGATATCTCAAGGCCAAGCCTGCACTCGAATTATGGTATCCACATAAAGGAGATTTCAATCTCTATGCATACACTGATAGTGACTATGGAGGATGCAACTTTAATCGGAAGTCCACATCTGGCGGTTGTCAATTTCTTGGTCCTAGACTGGTCTCTTGGCAGTGCAAGAAGCAGACCAATGTGTCTGTTTCAACAGCAGAAGCTGAGTACATTGCAGGCTCAACTTGTTGCTCTCAAGTCCTCTAGATTCAAAACCAGATGCTTGATTATGGGTTTAACTTCCTTCACACACCAATTCATATTGATAATGAAGATCAAGTATAGGTTGAACTCATCTTAGATTAGTTTTTGCATATATTTCTATGTAATAGGATTAATGTTAGTTTACTTTTGTAAGTTGATTTGTTTAGTTTATTTCATTTTATAGTCCAGCAAAACTGGGAGCGAAACTGTAGTTTCGCTCACAGTCAGCTGTTAGTTTACCAGGCAAAACTGCTGATTCTGCCGGGCGAAACTATAGTTTCGGCAACATAGTTTCACAGTCAGCGAAACTGTCTGCGAAACTAAGATTGCTATATATAGAAATGATCTTGTTCTTTGTTTGGCATCCTTGCACAAACCCTAATCGAGTATTTGTGTTGCAAGTGCCTTTTGTAAGCTGTTTCTCACTGATTATATTAAGCTTATCTTATTTTGATTGTATTGTTGCTTTATGGGTCATATTTGAATACATTTTGGTCTTTATTGTTCATATAAATCTTTGTGTGTGTTGTTACTTCTGGTATTGAACGATTCAAACCTTCATTTGTACTGAAAATCGATCATATGGACCAACAGATAACACAACAGCAATGTTCATAACAAATAATCCTGTTCAACACTCAATCAAAATACATGCCAATTCAAGTGATGGGTGATGGTTGTTTTGTTGGCAGATTCCCACAAGTCCAAGAAGACATGCAGGTGAAGAAAAGAAGACAAGTGTTGGCTATCTGCATTTGTTTATGCGGATGACCAAGAAACAAATGCTGACAAGTGTTTGTTCTTCCGTATAAACAAATGCGGATAGCTAAGAACAAATGATGCAAGTATTTGTTCATCCTCATTGGTTAATGCGGATGCTTTAGAACAAATACCGTTAAGTATTTGTTCATCCGCATTTGTTAATGCAGATGCACAAAGAGAAATGCTGACAAGTGTTTGCCCATCCGCATTAGTTAATGCTGATGACAAAACACTTAATGCTGGTGAAGAATAAAGAAATACTGATGAAGCCAAGGCATCCGCATTAGTTAATGCGGATGTTCAACAACTAATATGGCTGAAGACCTTTTGTACTTAGACTAGTATTCTGTATAGTTGTTAGGGTAGTTAGTCATTTTGTACAGGCTTTATTTCAGCCTATAAATAGAATAGAATATCCATCATATGTAAATTTTTCACTCACAAAGATACCTAGTACTCAAGTTACGAGGTTCTGATGTTGTCTTTTCACTGTTCTTGAAAACCCTAGAACCCATTGTAACTTGTTTGTTCTACAATCAATATACAAGCATTTATGTGTACATTTACATCATTAAATGTTATTTGATTTAGTATTTCCGCTACTTAATCCTGACTCAACACCATATTCGATCCTTATTGACTTCATATCAACAGAGAATATCATTCTCGGACCCAGTCAATGTCTGTTATGCTTGGTTAGATATGCATGATTGTTTGTTTTGCTTGTTTGATTGTTAGTTAATCTTTAGGTGTATGATGGACCAGCTTCATCAACACTCTTCTTAACTTCTTATGGGCCTTCAGAGATTCTTCAACATCCTTTTTTGTGATTTGATCTTTCTTAGCTTCTTTAACTTGATCAGTTAAAGAAGTGATCTTTAGAGCATTTCTAAAATTTACTATGTGCTCAACAAAATGCTGTACAACATTTTATTGATCATCATATTTGCTCTGGATTGATAAATGAACCAACTATTCTAGGGTTGATTGATCTAAGCTTTGCACATCAATGTTGCTAACCAGTGTAAGTATAACATGATTGCCCTTTAGAATTTCAAGGTTGTTGTTTTCTGATATCCTCATGCCTGTTATGCCTTCAATATGTGTTAATGGTTGCTGCTTAGTTTCCAATCTCTGTTTGAGTGCAACATTCACATAAACCGTGCCTAAATTCTCAACATGTGTGTGAAGTAGCAGCAATCTCCTTTGCATAAACATCACGGTATTGCAGGGAATGTCTTTGTTTTAAAAAATGATACATAAGAAGGATGAAGTAGCATGATTTCCACTGGATCAAAAAACCTTATATTTGCTGCTTCTTTTCCTTCAAGCTTTCTCTCTAATACCACTCATGATACATCACGGTATTGCAGGGAATGTCTTTGTTTTAAAAAAAGCCTTATGTATGTTCATTTATGCTCTCATAATATGATAAAAATCTACTCCTTTAGGATTGTTAGTATGATTGAGCATCCTCAATTGCATTAGCTCAAGTCTGTCTTCATAGCTTAGAGAACCCGGTTGGGATATGTATGATAAGTACTCCACAAGGCCAGATACTCTCTTGATAAGCACTGCATCCTAGATTTCATCATACTTATAGGCTATAATTTTTCTTTCATCAGCTGAGGTTGTGAGAGTGATTTTGTCATACAAGTGGAAAAAATTTGCTTTCTCATTTATCAATTCTCTTTCCTCATTTCCTCCAGGCCATAGCCTGTGAGGCATAAACTGTCTAGGTTCCTCCATTAAATGAAGCTCAGGTGGAGCTTGATGATATGTTAATAGAACAGACATAGGATATGGTCTAAAGATCTGTGGCTTTAATGCATTTGCAAGCATGTTCTTGTAGATCTCTCTAGCCATTTCTTTCATTTGAGGTACAGTCCTGCCTGCGTATGACCTATAGGGCACTCTTGTGTGACTCAACCAGCTTTTAACCTGGGAGTAGGTCATCTTCTCTATCTAAGGATCCTTTGGTATTGTTGATGTTTGATTTCCTTGTACCTTTTGCATGTTTGCTCTTTTTCATTCTTCATGACTTCTTAAAAGTCTTTGAGCAAGTTTTTAACCTCAGATAGGTTAAGATGTATGAATGTATCATAAGGAAATCCTCTGTTATTAAATCAATTCCTATTAAAGTCTGAGGATTATCAGTGAAGAGTTCTTGTATGTTCAGTATCCTCATCATCATCCCTTTCTGCATCTTCTTCATCATAATCACTTAGGATGATAATAGGCTCTCGTTGTTGATCATGAGATTCATCTATCTCTCCTTCTTCAAGAATAAAAACCTTATATGTTTTCTATTTTACCTCATCTTCATCAATTGGTTCAACTTTAACTTTAAGGAGCTTCAGTGCTGGAGATCAGGTTCATCAATCTCTTGAACCTTTTGTTTTCTTTTTCTCAAAGAGGCTAAGTAAAGACTCTTTCTCTTTCTCTTATTGGTTCTCAATTGAGGCTATGAAGAAGATGCTTGATCTTTTGATGTTTCAGTTTGCACATTCAATGATTGTCCAAACTATCTGATTAACTCTTTCTGTTTGTCTGACAGTGGATTGACAGGGACAATGCTAGTTTGAGTTGTTTGTGCATCCGGTGTATGGAAATGCTGTCTTAGGATTGGTGAGTAGTGTATGTTCTTAAATGAATTTGCTTCTTCAAAAGTCGATCCATAGAGTAAGTCTCCTTAGATATAATGATTGCCATTTTAGACTCCCTTGTGCTTGGTTCCTCAGCTTGAGATATAATCTGTTCTTGAAAATCATCACTCAGGTCTTGTTCTTGACCTTCTGAATGTTCTTCCTTATTCAGGTGAGTATTTGTATATTCCAAATCACGGTTCAACCTTTTAATCTCTTCATTTTGAGAAGAGATTATACTTTTTAAGATCAAGTATAGGTTGGACTCACCTAGTTAGTTTGTTTGTTTTTGCTTTATTTGTAATAGGACTTGTGTTAGTTTGTTTATTGTACGTAATAGTAGTTAGTTTTGGTTTAGTAGTAGTTTTCACTGACCCAGCAAAACTACCAGCGAAACTATAGTTTCGCTGGAAGTCAGCTGACTTAGGTCACCCGACGAAACTGTGTTTCGCAGCCGGGTGAATCTAAGGCATTGGTCAGGATAGTTTCACTACCCAGCGAAATTCTCAGCGAAACTATGACTGCTTTATATATAAAACTTTGTAATCTTTTGTTGCAAGATTTGCACAACCCTAATTTGAGAATATACTTTTGCATTACTGTTCTTATTGTATTTTTGGGCTAGAATTATCATTTCTCATTATTGAGCCTTGTTTGTTTGATTCTTCTTTGATTGATATGCTTCTATTTTGAAACTCCTTGACAGATTATTGTATAGATTTTTGTTTCAGTGGTATTTGATTGTGATTTATCATCATTAGGATTGTTTTTCGATCATCAATGGACCAACAATATGGTATCAGAGCCTTAGTGCTGTTGATTTGTTGATTTGTTGGTTTTTTAAAAGGTTTTTTGATAAAATCACTATTTCATTCATTTTAGATCATTAGAGTGTGTTTTTGGCTTGAAAACCTTTTCAAAAATACTTGGTTTGAGTATAGGAAGCTATCCCAATCATCCAATCACCAATTCATAGTGATTTGGGTGATTTCAGATTGATTTATAATTCGAACAGCCTTTCTGCTGCTTCCAGCAAAACTAGATCTTCATCCAGCCAAACTAGTTCTCCAACGAAACTATCATCTTCTGTGATTTATTGAATTTTCTGTGGACTCCAGTGAATCTACATAGTTGGAACGAAAGTTCACCTTACTTGTTCAAGGTAACAAGCGAAAGTGCTGGCGAAATTCTCCTAGAACGAAAGTTCTACTAGTTTCAGCGAAACAGTGAGCGAAACTAGAAGCTTTTATTGCAGTTCTCAAGCGAATACAAAACTATGGGCGAAATTCCCAGCCAATTTACCAGCGAATCTACTGAAGTTCAGCAAATCTACTCCTTACTTAGAAAATAACATCAACCAACATTACCATCTCTGAAATAGAGAGTGTTGCACCAAGTAGGCCACCGAGGCTTATTAATGGAGATAATTTTGAGGATTGGAAGCGATGCTTGAAGCTTTTTCTTTTACACGGATCATAATCAATGGGAATCTATAATGAAAGGTCCACATACTCAAACGGTGACTGTCGTTGAACAGACTAGGGTGAACACTGACTCCTCAACCTTTTCTAAAAGAGATATTAAGCTAATTGATCATGATCGGAAAGCTTTCGGGGCCTTGACTTTATGCTTATCACAAGACATATACAACCGTTTTGCTGAACACAAAAGTGTAAAGTCTCTGTATGATGCCTTATGTGAATTCTATGATGGAAATGAAGATCTAAAGAAGGGCAAGAAAGCCCAAGCTAAGAAGGAGTTTAATTCTTTTGTCGGGCATAAGAATGAAAGTCTTACTGATCTTACCAATCGATTTTTATTAGTCTCAAGCACTCTAAAGAAGTACGATGAGCAGTTGGGTAATCATGAGAAGGTGACCAAGCTCTTAGACTCTCTCCCACCTCAATGAAGCTTACAAGTGACGATGCTCAAGCAGGAGAGAAACTTTGCTGATTACAAGCTTATGGACGTAATTAACAAATTGAAACCTTTTGATTTGGATCTGAACAGAAGGGAATACAATCAATCCTTAGTGCCAGCCACCATATTTCCACAAAATGCTGCATTGATTTCATCCGCTGCAAACTCGTCTATGTATGGTGCAGCTTATGGTGGATCTACAAGAATTGGTATGTCAGACAAAGCAAGTGGTGGATCTACAAGTGTTGGTTCAAGCTCAAAGACATCTATCACCACCCAAATTCCTTCTGATACCAAGGCATTGTTTGGAATGTTTGTTCACAGCTATGAAGCCTTAGTTGCTAGAGAGCTTAAGGGTAAGGGGATGATAGTAAAGGACATGTATTAGGTGGATCCTGATGATTTAGAGGAAACTGATATTCAATAGCAAATGGCAATACTCACACTGCGTGCAAGGAGATTTATGGAGCGTAATGGAAGAAGAAACTTTGGCAATCATAACCAAAATTCTAAGCTTGGTTTTGATAAGTGAAAGTTGAGATGTTTCAATTGCAAACAGTTGGGGCCTTTTAAAAGAGAATGTCCATCTCCAATCATCACTGAACCAAGAACTTCTGAAACTTCAAAGGTTATTCCGATTGCTGAAAAGGAAGAAGCCAAGCAAAAGAAAGAAACAACTTTGATTTCTAACTTCGACTAGAGTGCTGAGATTACAGAAACAGAGGAAGAGATCAATCATACGTTAGTAGCTGAGGTTGTGAGGAAAGGGAAGGAATCAGTGGAAGAGTTTGATCCTTTTAGTGAATTTAAGAATGAGGTTATGGAAGAAGCTTGTGATGGTAGGGTCAAGCAACAAGGTAAGGGTAAAGAAAGGGAGGTTGAGGAAGCTAAAGAATATAAGATTGATAAATCTGAAGAATGTGGAAAGCAAGAGAGGGAAGTTAAGCTGGAGGTAAAGGAAGAAATGAAAGAGGAAGCGAGTGAAGATCAGAGAGCAAGTACGGAAGCAGAGAAGCAGGTGGAAGAAGAAAGGAAGAAGAACACCCCAGTTTGTCAGTTTGAAAAGGCCCTAGCTGCCGAGAAAGTGGTCATGGGTCTTCCTTATGAGGTAATTCAAGATATGTGTTCTTCTCCATGTAAAATTAGATTATTTGGAGTTTATAAAGCTAATAGGTTATTATTAGAAAATGAAAAGGAACTGAAAGAAATAAATAAGGAACTTAAAATAAATGAGTCTAGATATTTCATCAAATTGAATGAGGCTTTAAAAGAAATTAACATTTAAAGAGAAATCTTTTGGAAAGAAATGTTGAAATAGAGTCGTTAACTGAACGTGTAGCTCTTGCTGAGTTTGAAACAAGAAAATTGAAAACCAAGCTTGAAAAATGGACAATATCTAGGATGAAACATGAGGATCTTTGTAAGAAGCAAAAGGGGGCTAGACTTAAGACAGGGTTAGGATTTGATGAAACTACTCATGTTTATCCTCCTCCAAGTACTTATTGTTATTCGCCTATGCCTATTCCTCATCCAATAAATGACTTGATTCAGAATGATACTAACAGTCTGGATGCAGGTCTAGAAGGAGTGAATCATAAGGAGATTCGAGAGGATTATGGTTATGGTAGCAGTAGTGGTTTGTGTAGCTCTAGTCATAGCTTTTGTAATTCCAAAAAGTCTTTGAAAGACACTAGCTTAAGTAGTTTTGCATCCCAGCTGTTTGGTTCAGACAATGGCTCTTGTCATTCTAGTTCTAGTCCATCTTATTCATCATCAGATGTTTCTAGCTCATTTCCAAATGTTATCAATGCTTGTGTTAATAAAAATGATGAATGTTTAAATGAAGCTTCAGTAATACTTACTGACTCGAATTGTTTTGAGAAGTTCCTCTGTCATCCTATCCCATCTTTTACCCAATTTTGGATCTCTAAACCGAAAGAAACAAAAACATCTTCCTCAGAAGTTAAAATCATCAATGAAAATGAATTAGATTCTGTCAAAATTAAGGTCTTAAAAGAAAATGTAAAAGAATCATATGAAACATGCAACAATTCTGATTCACATGTGACTGATTCTAAGGAAGATAGTGCAGTTAATCACAAACCTGTTCCTAATTGCAAAAAGAAAGGTTTGAAATTCCATTGCTTTAAATATGGAAGGATGATCATGTGATTAAAACTTGTCCTAAATATGTTGATAAAAATGTGGATAATCATTCTTTGGGAAGTAGATTAAATCACTTTGTAAATAATTTCTTCTGTAAAAATTCTTATGATTCAAAACGCAAGTTAGTCAAAACTTGGGTTCCTATTTCCAAAACTTCACGATCATTGTGTTCTAATGCCACAATCATTCAAGAAAAAATGTAAATAGCTTATGGCATGTTGATAGCGGATGTTCCAGGCTTATGACCAGGTTGAAGGATCTTCTCACCAACTATAGGATGATAAATGGAGGATATGTTGCATTTGCTAGAGAGAAGAAAGGTGGAAAGATGATTGGTCAAGGCAAAGTCTCAAATGGTTCATTGGCTCTAGAAAAAGTGAAGTATGTTCTAGAACTGGCATTCAATTTATTGAGTGTATCACAAATATGTGTTAAAGACATTCCAGTATTGTTTATGACAAATGAATGCTTGTTCCTAAAACCTGAGTTCACTGTTCCAGATGATTTAATAATCATGCGAGCTCTAAGGAAGAATGATACATACCTGCTGGATATGGGATTAATAGAATCTACCTCAACTGTGACATGTCTTCTGTCAAAGGCTTCATCATCCGAATCTTTTTTGTGGCATAGACGTTTAGGACATGTTAACTTTAAAACAATAAATAAGTTGGTTAAAAACAATCTTGTTAGGGGGAAAAGTGCATGGCTTGTGCATGACATGTCTTCTGTCAAAGGCTTCATCATCCGAATCTTCTATCAAGGATTTTTCTATGGTAGAAAAGTGCATGGCTTGTGCTAAAGGAAAGCAGCATAAAAAGCCACACAAGCTTAAGCTTAAAAATACCATTTCACATCCCCTTGAATTGTTACATACTGATTTATTTGGTCCCATAAGTGTTAAATCTATCATTAAGAAATCTTATTGTCTGGTTGTTACAGATGATATTTCTAGATATTCTTGGGTAAGATTTCTCATAAATAAAGGTGACACCGTAAAGGAGTTGCAAAAGCTGATCCTGTCAATTAAAACCATCATGAAACGAAAGGTTATGGCCATCAGAAGTGATAATGGAACCAGATTCAGAAACCACATCTTTGACTCATTCTATGAAAGAAAGGGCATTCTCAGACAGTTTAGTGATGCGAGGACACCTCAACAAAACAGTGTCACTGAAAGAAAGAATAGGACGCTTATCAAAGCAGCAAGAACTATGCTGATTGAGTCAAAGCTTCCAATTATTTTCTGGGCGGAAGCAGTTAATT